>CM039526.1:1811608-2057345 GCA_022433055.1 Begonia peltatifolia | reverse complement strand
CATGGTAAAGGCAGAGACACGCGGAGGTAACATTATGCAGTCATCTCTTCAACTTAAGGCAGGGCTCAAGAAGGGCGAGACTACCTTTCTGGCAACGTTGAGGGAGGTCAAGGAGGACCCGACTAGCAAGGTGCCCGAAGAAGTGCTACAAGTACTCGAGGAGTACGAGGATGTGATGCCATCGGAGCTACCGAAAAAGCTTCCACCGAGGCGCGGTGTGGATCACAAGATTGAACTAGAACCCGAGGCGGTTCCACCAGCACAAGCACCTTACCGCATGTCACCTCCAGAGTTGGCGGAACTACGGAGGCAATTGGACGAGCTGTTGGAGGCAGGTTACATCCAACCGTCCAAAGCGCCATATAGGGCGCCGGTGCTATTCCAAAGAAAGAAGGATGGGGCGCTTCGGATGTGCGTAGACTACCGAGCGCTGAACAAGGTGACCATCAAGAACAGGTACCCGATTCCTAACATAAGTGACCAATTTGACAGATTGGCGAAGGCGACCTACTTCTCCAAACTGGACCTCCGGTCAGGCTATTGGCAGGTGCGAATCGCGCAGGGTGACGAGGCAAAGACAGCCATGGTGTCGCGCTACGGATCTTATGAGTTCTTGGTTATGCCCTTCGGCCTAACCAATGCGCCGGCCACTTTTTGCAACCTGATGAACAAGGTGTTGTACGACTTTTTGGACCACTACGTGGTGGTCTACCTGGATGACATAGTCGTCTACAGCGAGTTACTTGAGGAGCACATATAACATTTGAGGCAAGTGTTTGAGCGGCTGCGGCAGCACTCATTGTATGTGAAGCGGGAGAAGTGCGAATTTGGCACGGAGGAGATCAGCTTCCTCGGCCACTACATTAGGCGGGGTGAGATTCGCATGGATGGTCGAAAGGTGGAGGCGATCGACGGATGGATCGCGCCCACCAAGGTAACCGAGTTGAGATCTTTTTTGGGTCTAGCTAACTACTACCGCAGATTCATTGCGGACTACTCCAGGATAGCAAGCCCATTGACAGACTTGTTGAGGAAGGAGCACACTTGGCAGTGGACAGACTCATGCCAAGAAGCATTCGAGCAACTCAAGCGAGCGGTGACTTCCGAACCGGTGTTGAAGTTGCCAAATTTTGCAGCGCCATTTGAGGTGCACACCGATGCGTCGGACAGGGCTATTGGAGGGGTTCTAACACAAGACGGGCATCCAGTGGCATATGAGAGCCGCAAACTCAAGGGGGCGGAAGAGAGGTATTCGGCCCATGAGAAAGAGATGGTGGCGGTCATCCATTGCCTTATGACATGGAGGCACTATTTGTTGGGAACCAAGTTCGTGGTGGTGACGGACAATGTCGCCAACACATATTTCCGAACGCAGAAGAAGTTGTCAGCCAAGCAAGCACGGTGGCAGGAATTCTTGGCCGAGTTTGACTTCGATTGGTTGCACAAGGCAGGCACCGAGAATAGGGTGGCCGATGCCCTGAATCGAAAGACACACGAGGAGACCGTGGCATCCATCACTAAGGTACAATCTAACCTTGTTGATGAAATCAGGGAAGCTGCAAAGGAGGATCCAGCATATATTCGGATGGCAAGCCAAGTCAAAGAGGGCCTGGTCCGAAGATATTGGCTAGATGACGGCTTGTTGAGGGGCCGAGGCAACCGAATACTTGTTCCTAATGCGAGAGGCATCCGGCAGCGCATATTGAGGGAGACTCACGACACCCGATGGGAGGGCCATCCAGGCGTCGAGCGCATGACAGCACTTTTGGCTCGGGCTTATACCTGGCCAAGAATGGGAGAAGACGTAGAGCTGTACGTCAAGACTTGTCTAGTGTGCCAAGTAGACAAGACGGAAAGGAAGAAGGAAGCCGGGCTACTTCAACCTCTTCCAATCCCGGAGAAGCCGTGGGATTCGGTTTCAATGGACCTCATCACGGGCTTTCCATCAATAGGGAGGATGGGAACTATCATGGTCGTGGTGGATCGGTTCTCCAAGTATGCTATATTCATGGGAGTGCCGAAGGGGTGTTCAGCACATGATGCGGCGGATCACTTTTTGAAGGGAGTGGTAAAGATATTTGGACTCCCCCGTGAGATCATCAGTGACAGGGATCCGAGGTTCACAGGCAAATTTTGGACAACATTGTTCAAATTACTGGGGACGGAGCTCAAGTTTTCTACAGCAAATCACCCTCAAACCGACGGACAAACGGAGCGCATTAATGCATTACTCAAGGAGTACTTGCGGCATTTCGTGTCGGCTACACAAAAAAATTGGTTGGAGCTATTGGATGCTGCCCAATTTTCTTACAACATACACAAGTCCTCATCGACCGAGATGAGTCCAGCGGAGCTAACACTCGGATTTCAGCTGGCCACACCACTAGAGATCACACAAGGTAGGGAGGAGCGGGGCTCTTGCCCGACTGCGTATCAATATGGCATGGACCGGAAAGAGCTTATTGATCAAGCCCGAGATAGCTTGGCAAAGGCACAACGTCGGATGAAGAAGTATGCTGATGGGAGGAGGAGGATGCTAGAATTCAAGGAAGGGGACAAGGTTCTCTTAAAACTCACTCCACAACTTTGGAGGAAAGTCAAGGATCGGGGATCGGAGAAGTATGCTAGAATTCCCGGCATGGTGTAAGTCTCCCCGCTTGCACCATTTTGGCTGCAACCCGATAGCCACATGTGCTGCTCCCCAGCACATCGAGTTCGCCACCACGGCATGGTGTAAGTCACCCCGCTTGCACCATCTTGGCTGCACCCCGACAGCCACATGTGCTGCTCCCCAACACATCGAGTTCGCCACCACGGCATGGTGTAAGTCGCCCCGCTTGCACCATCTTGGCGGTACCCCGACAGCCACATGTGCTACTCCCCAGCACATTGAGTTCGCCACCACGGCATGGTGTAAGTCCACCCGCTCGCACCATTCTTTACTGCCCTCCGACAGCCACATGCGCTGCTGCACAGCTCACCGCCCACTTGGTTCTTGCCTCCTTGGCCTTTGTTCCCACAACTCCCGCCTAGAGTTTGGGCAAGTGGATTGAGCCCACCCCTGGTTCGGCTTCCTTTGTGATCAAGATAGTATATTGACCACCAAGACAACACCCCTCTGTGGCGCCTCCTACGCCTTGTGTTGTTCACTATCGAGCCACCCGCATGACCCGAATTGGCTATGTTGACTGCACCCGCCAACTTGCCATTGCCCGCATGATGGTTAATTGGATTTGGCCCAACACGGCCTGAATTGATCTTAGCGCACCACGCATCCTACGTCTAGGACTGTGGTGTGGCCAACTCCGCCATTGGCGCCCCATATCGCCACATGGGCCTTGTCCTTTTAACCGAACAGCCGTCTACGTTGTACTGAGCCGCCCCGCGTCCAGCACTCGCCTCTTGTTGACTGCCCATATGCAGCCGAGTGCACATATCCGCGATGGTGCACCCCTCCACCTCAAGTCGCCTACTCGACAAGGTGGTTGAGCCCCCTCCCGAGCTCCATCAATGAACTTGGCTCATCATGCTCCACCCGAACAAGGTCTGTTGCCTCCCCGTCATTGATCTCCTTGAGTTGCGCCGCCCCGGACGTGCTACTCAACATGTGCTTGACAATGGACTTCCCCACTTCAAGTACTTTGGACATCCCTCCCGATGCCCGTGATGGACTCCCCCGATCCATCATGACTAACTCCACCGAGTCAGTCGAGGTCCATCAATAGCTTGCAGTCCGTTGAAACCATTGATGCATCCGTGAGCTCTCCCTCAATGTCGAGCCCCGCAAGGTTTGCCTCCAAGGTTCCTTGCATCAAGCGATCCGCCTATTGTGGTTGGTGTAGTTTGTTCCATACAAACCGTGCTCTGATACCAATTGTCACACCCCCAATTTCTCACCTCAAAATTTTTCACCTCCCTTGGGTGTGCGGCGTCAAGTCCTCGACTTGACCAGCCTTCTCCCATTATAGATGCGGAATAACAAACTGAGCGGCACAAGTGTTTACGGGGAAAACCCCAACCCTCTTTACATTCCGAACATAAAGACTAGGAAACTCGCTCGAGGAACACCACACAATAGCACAAGGATCCTTTCTCGGATTTCACCCCCTTGGCTCGGTGTCTCAAGAGGTGTATATATACAAATACACATGATGGCCCGGCCACCTAACCCGGCATAAATGTGCCCCACATAAATGCCCTTCGATTGCATGTCATCAAAGCCCCGTCGCGCGCCACATTGATGCCTGCCGCTCGCACGCCATCAATGCCCGCCGCGCTCGCGCCATCAATGCCCGCCGGGCGCGCATCATCAATGCTTGCCGCTCGGGGGCCTTCAATGCACGCCCATGTGCTCCGTGCTTGGCCGCGAGGCTTGCCCACCTGCGCCTTGCCAGGAACCATGCAACCTGCGCCTGGCGCCCTGCGCCAGCGCCAACCAGCACGTCGTGTCCATCCCACGTGCCTGCCGCGTCTCGTGCGCGCCTAACGCCCCGTTCCAACTGCTAGCTTGCCGAGGTGTAACGCCCCACCAACGGCTATGTCCGAGCGTAACGCTCGTGCGCCAACGGCTATCCCCAAACCGTAACGCTTGCTCAACGGCTATCACCAAGCCGCGTCTGCTCCGCGTGCGCCACCTGCGCACCCTCATAAATCCAGCGCCTTGATGGCGTGTAACGCCCGGGCTGCGCGCATCGCATGTGCCAGCCGAGTGCTGCGTGCAACTCCCGCACACTAAATGCTCGCCCAACACTTAGCCATTTCAGCACTTTCGGTAAATCCCCGGATCTGCCTTCTTAACCCATGTCTGCCTCATGGGTTACGCACCCAGTGAGTCTTGGCGGGCCGCGCGCCCAGCTGCTGCGCGCCCATTGTGTGCCGCGCGCCTTCGGCTGTCGCGCGCCCACATGGGCCACGCCCATCTTCATTGCCGCGCGCGCCCGAGGAGTAGCCCAGCTGCTGCTTCTTCTTTGGGCGCCTGGCCCCGTGCCCTTCTCAGCCAATTAGTCCTGTCCGCATCTGATGCGTCCAGTGGTGCTGCCCTCTCAGCACCTCGATTCCACATGGTTCTGACTGTGTGCGCGCCCATGCCCCTCGGAGTTGTGCACAGCCCGGCTCTGCCCTTTTCCCACTCAAGCATCCTCCTTGGCATCCCGCACATCTAGCACCACTCGTTAGATATAACTGCCCACGTCTGGCTTTGCACCGCGCCTGCTTAGTGCCATCCTCGGCCACTACGTGCTACGTGCCCCTGCCACGCACCGTGTCAGATATCAACCCACCGTGCCATCTTCCAACATGTTGGGCTCGGTCCCCGCCTCGGATACCTTAGCTAGCTGCCCCCAACTAGCTTTGCCTTGATGAGACACGGCCAACTCATGTATTGCGCCCATCAAGAAATGAGAGTGTAACACACCTCTTGGGTCCGGCATTTGGTGCTCACTGAACCGTATGCGCAATACAGCAGCAGCAGCGCCGCGCACGCGCACCCCATGCGCGCGCCTGACACAGTGCCATGCGCCCCACACGAACGCCCCCACTCAACTCCGCGCGCCCCGCGCACACATATCTCCACTTCAGAGCTGCGCACACACCCTCCCAGCGCCATGCGCACCAACTCGTCGCCGCCGCGTCACGTGCACGCCCACAGTGCCGTGTGCCCCACGCACTCTGCCTCCGCGTTACGCGTCCGCCCGCACGTCCTTGCCTGACGCTGCGCGACCCGCGCGCATTAGCAGGGCCGCGTGGCCCGTGCGCCTGCGGTCACGCCACACTCCCGAGCACACTGCCACTCTCTTCGCGCCTCACCGCGAACACCCAGACCTATTCCGTACCCTCTCAACTCCTCGACTTTTCTCCCAAAAATTCGGCAGAGTAACGCCTAAAAATTGACTATCCCAAAAACTATAACCCTGCACACAGTTCACCAGAAAATTCCAAAAGTCTCCATCAAATTTTATCTAGAAAATCACCAAAAGAAAAACAGAGTAGAAGAAAATAAATCTAACAACTATCGTTGAAGAAAATCTACAGTACAGAACAACACAATGCTCAAACATATAATGTATAGACGTGCCCTCAAAGCTATGCCAACAACAGGATAGATCCACCTCTATACATTATACATCATACATCATGTAAATCGAATCGTCCCCAAAATACATCAAGAAAAAAGACCACGCACCTCACCCAAAACACACCACCTCCACGGGTCAAGTCGCCCTAACAGTCCACCGTCCAGTGCCTCGGTCGCACACTCCCAACCGTCCTACCCTTCAGGACTAGACTCTCGGAGCTCACCAGCGACAATGTCTGCACCTACACTATATAACATACATCATAAGTCTAACGCTCAGTAAGTAGTGCGATATGAAAGTAAAACCGACAATACAATCCTATCACATGCAATCTCCACGCTCATGCTCATGTTATCACAATTTGTGACGTGTAGCATAGTCGTGTCAGGGTGAGGGTGAACCTCGTCTCACGCTACACCCTAACACGTCGCCACCATCTCGGACTCCCCAACAACGAGGCTCGCCACCTCACAGCAACCACACCATGCTGAGGGTGAACTTCGCGCCACACTACACCCTGATGTGTCGCCACTGTCCTGGACTCCCCAGCAAAGGGGCCACAGTTGCCACACACACACATTTCGCGACAGCCCAGCTTGTCCACTCACCGAGCGGAATTCGTGACTGGTGATGCACCAGTCCACTTCCCCAGTAGGATCTGTGGCACTACTGTCCATCATCTTCACCGTCAACACATACACACCGCGTGATGGCCCAGCCGGTCCACTCCCCGAGCAGAATCACGGCTCACTCCCTAAGCAGGATCTGCGGTACTCCCGTCACGGGTCTAACCACCTCTTACTCAAAACAATGCTCAAAACCATTTTCGTTCTCATTTCAAAACATGATGCATATCAAACAATACGCACGCACATCACAATCAAACCACATAAATCTTCATGTTTTACGGTGTAGGTCCTCTTGGACAAAACACATACATACACTACTTACCTGGCGTCCTAAGCTTTCCCGGTGCACGACTTCACCAAAAATCTGTTTCACCTAAACATAAATAATCATTAATCAACATTCGCATCAAAATTCTCTAAACATGCTAAAAATCACATCGCCCAACTAAATCCATTAAATCCCAACTAAAACGGGTCACTAATTTGGTTCGGTCGAAAACTGGCCTAAACTTCGGACGCGCATTACTTTTACATCTGTTATTGGAATCGAGCGATTCAAAAGGCTAAAAGCTCCTCTAGGAACCTAGTTTAACATACTAAAACGGATTTTTAAAACGATAAGCTACAACTAGGTAAAAACACCAAAAATCGAATCTGCCCTTCACCCAAAAAATTTCACATCTTCGATTCTGCAACAAAACTCACTCAAAACTCGCCTTATACACTAAAATCGTCACAATTCCACTAAAAACGCTCAATAATCTCACCCGGCTAAAAAACTCGACGTAATCTTCTGACGAGCATAACGTTTGCGTTGGATATCGGAATCGAACGATTCCAGCGGCCAAACGTTCCTATAACAACCTAATTTAATCCACTAAAACAGAATTTAAAATAAATAACCGAAGCTGGGCCGAAACTCCCAAAAAC
The DNA here is from genome assembly GCA_022433055.1 of Begonia peltatifolia. NCBI lineage: Eukaryota > Viridiplantae > Streptophyta > Magnoliopsida > Cucurbitales > Begoniaceae > Begonia > Begonia peltatifolia. The sequence continues at coordinate 2,049,712 of CM039526.1, read as the reverse complement.
AGAACCTGTTTTTACACAAAAAAAAAATCTGAATATCAACATCAACCCGGTTTCGACAAGTCCATCACTAATCAGCCACATTCCAATCTACTAAGTAAAATCTAGCACAATTAGAAGTCTTCCCTCTCAGAAAACCCGAATGGCAGCACAAGAGCCTCTCTAAGTAGGAGATGAGTTTTAATAAAAAGATTTACCTAGGGTAGATATTTGACTCTAATATATTGTAATTTGGAAAATTTAAATCTCAATCTTTCCTTAATATTTTTAATTAATTTTCTAACTTAGTCCTCACAATTAATGTTTTGATTATGGATTAATTATCTTTAGTTAGGGAATTCAGAAATTTTTTTTTTTTTGGCTATAAAGGAAGGCAAAAGCCTAAACAAAACAAAAACTCAAGAACTCAAATTACTGTTGACCATTCTCAACCAAGTAGCTCCTATGGAATCATAAAACAACAACAACTGCATAGAAAGAGCAGCTTGCATGAATTCGGTCATTCGTATATCCATATCAAGCCCTTTTGTTGCAAGCTAATCCGCATCATTGTTAGCTTTTCTAAAAACATGTTAAGTTATAATAGTTCAATCTCTATCCAGAAGATCAACGCACTTCTTAACTAAATTTTTGAAAGAACTATGACAACAATTGTACATAGTTAACCAACCACCAACAAGAGTAGAGTCGACTTTTGGATTAATTTTTGAAATCTCAACTTCTAAGCGGATTGAAGACCATTGATGACAATCTAAGTTTTAGCACAAGCACCATTACAAGTTACTATATTGATCATGAAGTCACCTAAACATTAACCACAATCATTATGCAAATGTCCCAACCCTTTGTCATGCCTAGAATATCTTTACTACAGCCATTAGTATTTAATTTAATAACCCCTTCATTAGGAGGTTTCTAGCCAATCATATTACAACATTTTATGGAAGACTGATCAAATGAGCAACATCTAAATCGAAGTTTGCAGCCATAATTTGTTTAAAAGCAACGAAACCCTTGACATTTGTAAGAAGGTGTTCTAAAAGTATTGTGAAAAATGACTTCACACCTCAATTTCCAAAACCACCTTATGGCATTAGCAAAGAAATATTTTTAGAGACCTGTATCTTGAAAATCATTTTTAGCATAGATGTTACTCTTGATACAATAAGTGATAAAGAAGTTTGGATTTGAAGTTCATTGCTACTTAAGAAAAGTAGACGAAAGTTCTCTTGGCGCAGGGCAGTTGCGAAGGACATGCACAATAGTTTCAATATGACTACGGCAAAGATGGTAGTACAGGTTAAGGTGAAGTTTCTTTTTATATGCTCCATATCACACATAATTTTCCTGTGACATATGAAACACGTGAAAGATCGAATCCTCTGCAAAACATTTAAATTCCAGATTGCATCCCAGACATTTTTGTTTATTAAGTCAATTTCTGATATTTGTACTTTATACGTAGATTTGAGTGAAAAACGACCACTTGAAGTTAAACTCCAGGAGATGTTACCTTATTATCCTTATTGCTTCTAATATGGCGAGACACAAGAATATGTTGGAAGTCTTGAGAAAGGAACCTCCTAATAACAAGGAAATTTCATCATTGCTTATCAATCCTAAAGTCAACTTGATTAGAGCTTTATGTGAATGATATTTCCTGCAAAACAAAATCCAAAAAAGAGTAAGAAAGTAGCCAAGAGTCTCTTCATATAAGGGTATCTTTTCGATCGCATACTAGATTAGTTATTTCTTTGATCAGAATATCACTCACTTTAGTGATTCCACGTCAAATAAAAGAAGCATTATTCTTCTTTTTAATCTTGTCAGTGGTGAATTGATTGTTAAATAAAAGAAGCATGATTTGTTTGAGACATGTTATGGCTATTGAGCCCTCTAGCAACTTTAGGATTGGTAACAATTTGTCCATTTACAAAACTTGGTTTGTGATTTCACTCACTACCACTCCACATGAACTGTCTTATAAGTCTTTCAATTTCACTACAAGCGGAAGTAGGAAAAATGGCAAATTTGTATCAAGTAATAAGGGATACTTGATATTACAGACTAAACAAGAATATGTATGTCAGTAAAAGATAAATTTCTAGTTTTCCATCCTGCAAGTTTCAAACTAATTTCATCAATATATAGGAAAGAGAGTATTTAGTAGCTTTTCCCTAAATAGATGAGACTCTTAAATATTTGCTTAAATTTTTAACAACATGAATGTTAGCAAGTCTAGATATATCATTAACAATTGCATCATAAGTATTGATGGAAGAATAGATATTAGATTTTTCAAAGTTAACAAAAAATTATCAAGAATATCCAATACCACTTTCATATGGTGAATTCAGGCTTCAGTCAATAAAATCATGTCATTAACGAAGAAAAAATGCAAAATTTTTGGACAGCCTCTAGAGGCTCGAATAGAATTGTAGCAACCTTTATCAAAGGCATCAAAAATTAAATGAGTCAAACGTTCAATGCAAAGAACAAAAAAAGGGAGATAATGGGCTCCCTATTTAACTCTATGAGAGAGGGTAAAATGATCACCATAACATTTTTTTTATCCTAGAGCTATTAATACCAATATTAGGGGTGAACAGGATCAGACTGCGGATCGAGAACTCAATCGGAGCACCAATTTTGGTTTGGTTTTGGTCCCACAATGCAGGACTATGGTCTGACTCTCGGTCCAGGCTATAGCTGTAACACCCCGAGAAACCCCGTGTTCCCGGTGCGCTACAGTGCATCTAAACACTAACACTTGACATAACTCACTCAATTTAATACCCCTTTCGTTTTCAAATCATTTTCAAAAGAACATTTGTGAGTATAAAAAATTTTCGACTCGATTCGAAAACAACTCGCGTCCCGAAGAGGGAACACAAAATCCTCAACATAAAAACTATGCAGCGAAAAAGAAAACCATTTAAAACAGTTTAAGATAAAACGGTAAGACTTGAAATCCTAAGAAAGAATCCAACGCACCCCTCGAACTACACAATCCGGTACCGCACACTCACGTCCCCACTTTGACACCCCGCGCGCAACCTCGTGGTGCTGCACATGCCAACTCAACGTCACTGTGTCTCGCGCACGCTCACAGCGCCGCGTGCCCCACGCACCCTACCGCTGTACATCACGTCCGCGCGCACGCCCTCACTCAGCGCCGCACGACCCGTGAGTATCTGCAGGGCTGCGTGCCCCGCGCACCTGCGATCACGCCGCACTCCCACGCTCATCTACACCTCTCTTGCATTCACTGTACACACCTCAACTTATTTCATATCCTCTCGATTCCCAACCCTTCTCTCGAAATTTCGGCAAAGTATCACCTAAAAACTAGCTATCCCAAAAATTTAAAACCCTGCACACAGTTCACCAAAACGAACAATATTTATCTATCCATCATCCAGAGAAATCACCATAACACAATTAGAGTATGAAGACAACAAAATCCATCAATTTCAACGAAGAAAATTCACAGTATAGAGCAATTCCAAGCTCCTACATATAAAATATATGCGTACGTCACCAAAATCACAAGCACTCCATATACACCTATACACTGACGCATATACAACTCAATCTCATCGACTGTACATAATCACCACAAAAGAAAAATACCCACAACCAAACCAGGCCACCACCTACCATCTCCACGGGTCGGGTCGCCCTAACAAAAATCGTCATCCGGTGCCTCGGTCGCACGCCGCCAACCATCCTATGCCTCAAGACTAGGCTCTCGAGGCTCACCAGCAAGATCCTCAACACCTACACCACAGAACACACAACATAAGCCTAACGCTCAGTAAGTAATGCGATATGAAAGTAAAAGCCCGCAATGCAATCCTATCACATGCAGTCTCTACACTCACACTCATATTGTCACATCTATGACGCGTAGTGCAGCCGCACCAGGGTAAGGAGGAACCTCACGCAACCATACACCCTGACACGTCGCCATCATCCCGGACTCCCCAGCAACGAAGCCCACAAGCTACACACACGCATCACCACACGGCAACCACATCAGGGTAAGGGTGTACCTCGCGCCACTACACCCTGACACGTCGCCCCCGTCCCAGCCTCCCCAGCACGGGGCCACAGTTGCCACACACACACGTTTCGCGACAGCCCAGCCGGCCCACTCCTCGAGTGGAATCCGCTACTGATGTTGCACCGGCCCACCCCTCAAGTGGAATCCGCGATTGGTGTTGCACCGGCCCACACACTAGTAGGATCCGCGGTGCCACTGCCCATCACCCTCACCGTCAACACATTCACGCCGCATGACGGCCCAGCCTGCCCACTCCTCGAGTGGAATCCGCGATTGGTGAAGCACCGGCCCGCACACTAGCGGGATCCACGGTACCACCGCCACACGTCTCACCACATACTCAAAAGATGCTCAAAATCATTTTCGTTCACGTTTTTCAAATATGATGCATGCCAAACAATACGCACGCACACCACAATCAATCACATAAACTCTAAGTTCTACGGTGTAGGCCCACTTAGGCAAAACGCATACATGCACTACTTTCCTGGCGTCTGAAGCTCGCTCGCTCGGTAGTCCCACCACAAAATCTATGGTGATTCGCTCCCACTTCCACTCCGGTATAGGCAATGGTTAGAGCATCCCAGACGGTCGTTGATGTTCCGCCTTCACCTGCTGGCAGACTACGCAGGCCTCAACATACTCAGCCACTGCTCGCTTCATGTTAGGCCATCAATAGTGCTGCTTCAAATCCCTGTACATTTTAGTGCTTCCCGGATGCACAGAGAAAGAAGATGAATGGGCCTCTGATAATATATCCCTCCTCAGCTCCTCATCCTTCGGGACGTACCACCTATCGCGAAATTTCAGAATCCCGTCCTCTGAATAGCTAAACTCAGAATCAGGTCTAGCCTCCATACTCGCCTTCAGCTCGCTACACTCCGAATCAGTCTCCTGAGTATGCCTGATCCTGTCCAGAATAGTCGGCCTCAACGACAAGGCAGAAAGAGTGGCTGCCAGATCAAAAACTACCTCCACACCAAAACTCTGCATCTCTGTCACTAAGTCAACAGGCCGTACTGTAGTCATGGCAGAAGTCGAAGCTGTCACCCTACTTAAGGCATCTGCCACCACATTTGCCTTCCTCGGGTGGTACCTGATCTCCACATCGTAGGCCTTGACCAGCTCGAGTCATCTTCTCTGTCTCAAATTCAGCTCATTCTGCGTGAAAATGTACCTCAAGCTCTGATGGTCCGAGTAAATCTCGCACTGCTGCCCATACAGATAATGCCTCTAAATCTTGAGTGCAAATACAACCGCCACTAGTTTCAAATCATGAGTGGGATAATTCTGCTCGTAAGCCTTCAACTGCCTAGAGGCATAGGCAATGACTCTCCCACCCTGCATCAAAACACACTTCAAACCAATCCTGGAGGCATCACAATAAATGCAAAACTTCTCTCCTTCCATATTTACTACTAATCTACTCTCTTTTGCCCATCTAGACTCAGCTTTCTGAATACTTCCCTTGCCCACAAGCAAGGATTCACCCAATTATTTTCTTGTTTGCAAACTTGTTGTCAAATGAATTCACATCCTTATCCCGAATCCCCCAGTTCCTAAGTCCTCAACCCTAATCCGATTCACCAATGTCCTCAATAATTACCCTGCTAAGTATAATCCTCATAAATCTTACTAACCATAACTAATTCATCCCAAAACTCCTTTTGTTAAACTACATTCTTCTATACATGTTAGTTTTTTTTTTTCCTTGATGGAACCTAACTTCCATGTCTCCCTCACTCATAATCATTCTAAACAACTCATCTCTAAACTCCTCTAATAATAATACTAGATCTTAAGATCTATATAGCTAGTGTAAGTCATACCTAAATCCACTGGAGGTTGTCCGATCTCGTCTAGCTCGATAAGGGCAAAGATCCTCGGGGTACTCTCGCTGAAGTCTTTCTCGTAGCTGGACAGTCCCTTGCAGAGTGGTCTAACTCGTTGTAGTTGTAACATCGAATCGGATTCGTCTTCAAGAAATCTCCAACAATGTGATCTGTCTCATTACACTTATAACATCGGCCCAAGTCTATTCTACACTTGCCGGGGTGACTCCTCTGACACTCAGGACATAAAGGGGACTGTCCCGACCCATGTGGCCGTTTGTTGCTCCCTTGGCTGCTAGAGCTATCATTAGGCCCCCTTCAGGACCTTCCGCTGAGATTACTCTTCCCCGTTCGACTGAGGCAACAACTCTTTGAAAAATCTTCTAGATTGCTCCTTAGGCGGCTCTCTATAACTGGGCAGCTTCATTCTAGCCTACTCAATGTCTAGAGCCTTCGTCACTACATCCTCGTAAGGCACCCCTCGTGTTCCAGCTATGCGCATGCCCATATATACATCAGGTTTTAGGCCCTGCACAAACTGGTGTACCTTGTTCTCATCTAGGCTCACCAAATGCCCTGCAAATTGCGACAGCGTCTCGAACTGTCTCATGTACTAAGCTACTGTGTCTGTCTGCCTCAACTACGCAAACTCCACACTCTTACGAGTTCTGGTAGCATGGTTATAATACTTACCGAAAGACACAATCTTAAACTCTTCCCAGTTCATGGCATCCACACATCTCCTGGCCGCCACAGTATCCCACCAATGGCTCGCATCCTTGGCAAGATAGAATGCCGCACTAGAACTCTGTCCTGCTCCTCTACCTCTACCCCTCGCCTCTCCTGACATTTTCTACCTTTAACATAAATATAAAGCTCACATTAGTACTACAATAAATTCAAATCTAAACACTTACAGTTGGTGGAGTGCTCCCGTGCAGCGGCTGGTGGTGTTAGGTAATCCTCTGAACGACGTTGACCTCGTGGCTCTGATACCATAACTGTAACACCCCGAGAAACCCCGCGTTCCCGGTGCGCTACAGTGCATGCACACACTACACACACTAACACTTGACATAACTCACTCAATTTAATACCTCTTTCGTTTTCAAATCATTTTCAAAAGAACATTTGTGAGTATAAAAAATTTTAGACTCGATTCGAAAACAACTCACGTCTCGAAGAGGGAACACGAAGTCCTCAACATAAAAACTATGCAGCGGAAAAGAAAACCATTTAAAACAGTTTAAGATAAAACGGTAAGACTTGAAATCCTAGGAAAGAATCCAACGCACCCCTCGAACTACACAATCCGGTACCGCACACTCACGTCCCCACTTCGACACATTGCGCGCACCCTCGCGGTGCTGCACGTGCCAACTGAACGTCACTGTACAGCACGTCCGCGCGCACACCCTCACCCGGCGCAGTACGACCCGTGAGTACCCGCAGGGCCGCGTGCCCCGCGCACCTGCGATCACGCCGCACTCCCACGCTCATCTACACCTCTCCAGTATTCACTGTACACACCTCAACCTATTTCATATCCTCTCGACTCTCAACTCTTCTGTCGAAATTTCGGCAGAGTAACGCCTAAAAACTGGCTATCCCAAAAATTTAAAACCCTGCACACAGTTCACCAAAACGAACAATATTTATCTATCCATCATCCAGAGAAATCACCATAACACAATCAGAGTATGAAGACAACAAAATCCATCAATTTCAACGAAGAAAATTCACAATATAGAGCAATTCTAAGCTCCTACATGTAAAATATATGCGTACGTCGCCAAAATCACACGCACTCCATATACACCTATACACTGACGCATATACAACTCAATCTCATCGACTGTACATAATCACCACAAAAGAAAAATACCCGCAACCAAACCAAGCCACCACCTACCATCTCCACGGGTCGGGTCGCCCTAACAAAAATCCGTCATCCGGTGCCTCGGTCGCACGCCGCACACCATCCTTTGCCTCAGGACTAGGCTCTCGAGGCTCACCAGCAAGATCGTCAACACCTATACCACAGAACACACAACATAAGCCTAACGCTCAGTAACTAATACGATATGAAAGTAAAAGCCGACAATGCAATCCTATCACATACAGTCTCTACACTCACACTCATGTTGTCACATCTATGACGCGTAGTGCAGCCGCACCAGGGTAAGAAGGAACCTCACGCCACCATACACCCTGACACGTCGCCACCGTCCTGGACTCCCCTGCAACGAGGCCCACAAGCTACACACACGCATCACCACATGGCAACCACATCAGGGTAAGGGTGTACCTCGCGCCACTCTAAACCCTGACACGTCGCCCCCGTCCCAGCCTCCCCAGCACGGCGCCACAGTTGCCACACACACACGTTTCGCAACAGCCCAGCCGGCCCACCCCTCGAGTGGAATCCGCGATTGGTGTTGCACCGGCCCACACACTAGTAGGATCCGCGGTACCACTGCCCATCACCCTCACCGTCAACACATTCACACTGCATAACGGCCCAGCCGGCCCACTCCTCGAGTGGAATCCGCGACTGGTGAAGCACCGGCCCGCACACTAGCGGGATCCACGGTACCACCGCCACACGTCTCACCACATACTCAAAACATGCTCAAAATCATTTTCGTTCACGTTTTTGAAATATGATGCATGTCAAACAATACGCACGCACACCATAATCAATCACATAAACCCTAAGTTCTACGGTGTAGGCCCACTTGGGCAAAACGCATGCATGCACTACTTACCTGGCGTCTTAAGCTCGCTCGATGCACAGCTTCGCCGAAAAGTGTCTCAACCTAAAACACAAACAACCACTCATCAATATTTATCTCAAAATCCACCAAATAGCTAAAAATAACCTTCCTCAACTACACTCATGAAATTCCAATTAAAACGGGCCATTGGTTTGGTTTGGCCAAAAATCAGCCCAAAGTTCGGACGCGCATAACTTTTGCGTCCGTTAACGGAATTGAGCGATCCAAGTGGCTAAACGCCCCCTTAGGAACCTAGTCTAACATACTAAAATGGATTTTAAAACGGTAAGCCGCAGACAGGCGAAAAATGCTAAAAACCGAATCTGCCATTTTTATCAAATTTCACATTTTCACTTCTCTTCAACCAAAACTCACTCGCAACTAGTCTTACGCATCAAAAACGGCTATGCTATTATCACACGTCGAATTTCTATGAAAAACGCCCGCTAATTTGACTTGAACAAAAATCCAACATAAACTTCCGACGCGCATAATTTTTGCGTCGAATATCAGAATCGAACGATTCTAGCGGCCATACGTCCCTTTAACAACCTAGTTTATCCCACAAAAACATAATTTAAAACAATCAAACAAACATAGGCCGAAACGGCCAAAGACAGAAGCTGTTTTTATGCGAAAAATAGCCGAAAATTCAACTTCGATCTAATCTCGCCAATTCCTTAACCGAACAATCACATTTCGATCTACCAATGCATACATTAACAATTTGGGAAGTTCCTAATTAGAAAACAGCATGGCAGCACCAAAAACCTTCACGGTTTTCTTACCAAAATTAAGAAATCCTCAATCGGTTCATTGAGCCATAAACCCCTCCCTCATTCCTTCCAAATTTATCACATAATCCCCTGAAATGCAGAGGTCGAAACAACCCCACGCTCGGCCATCAGAGCAGGGCAAAATCGAAGGGAAACTCCCTGTTCCCGATCGGTTTCGTCGTGGGAGAGCCGAGCCACACACTGGCTCCAGAACACACACACACTCGGTTCTAAAATGCCCCAACAACCGAGTTCTAACCGTCGGGAGTTGAAGAACAACCGAACTTCTACGCTCGGTCGACAGAACAAAAGAAAAACAGGGGAGAACTCACCTTCAATTTCTCAGTGCGGGAAGGCAAAACAGCTCCTCACTCCAGCTCGTCGGCACCCCTTTCGCACAGCTGTCGTTCGTCGGCAGCACACTCCCTCTTCGATCGGTTGGTTCTCTCTCGGGCGCTCTCTCCTCTCGGTCGCGCGACAACACGGTGGAATGGCTTCCACCCGAAGCCATTCCACCATATAACATATATATATATATATATATATTTTAACTTTTAATTTAATTACAAAATTACCAAAATGCCCTCACGTGTTTTAATCGTCTGTAAATTCATAAATTTCTCGACCTCCCGACTTTAAATTTCGAAAACCATCGCAAAAGTAGGCTCCAATTCTTATAATTTAAATTTTTCTGTTGAAATATTTCTCAAAACTCCGACCGAGATTAAATTAAAATTTCAGAAATTAAAATAAAAATCCAAAAATTTCCGAGTCATTACAATAGCTTCTCATCGGTTTTCGGTCCGGTCCTCGGTCCATAGCCCGAAATCTCGAAAAACTGAGACCAGACATACGAAGGTGGAAAATTAAATTTGAAGCTTCAATGGTTCAGAGCCTTCAGTTTTAATTCTTCCAGTTCCCGTTCCAGTTCCATAGACCTAACTCCGACAGTTCGACTCCCGACTCAGTGACTCTTGATCCTGATCCTGTTCTGGCTTTCTGCCCGACTCCCAACTCCTGACTGCTATTTCGGCATTCCCCTCGACTCTCGACTCTGGTGCAGCCGTGCTACGTTCCTTGCGCTCCGGTTCATGCTCGGCTGCTCTGAAGTTCGATTCGCCTAGACTCGATTAGCCTCGCCTCCACTGGAACATGCTCCGCTCTTCTCCGATTTGCCTCCAATGCTCCGTGCTCACTCCTCAGTCCTCACTCCTCACGGTCACGACTCACTATCTGTATGTAAACAACAATATGTAGGCTCATTTCTTTTTGTTGATAAATTAGGGCTAAATTGATAAATTTTGGCTGATTGTTGATTGATTTAATAAATTGTTGGCTCTTGTTAATAAATTATTGGCTGGAAGTTGATAAATTAATGTTGGTTTTTGGTTGGCTTTTTTTTTTGTATTAGATGAATAGTTTGATATTTATTAGATTATAAATTTAACTTCTTGAGTTTATTTGTTTCATTAATAATTGAATTAACGATAATGGTATTGGATTGAATAAGAATTGATGGTCTAATTCATTATATTGCATAATGATGATTGATGACTGTTTGTTAGATTGAATTGACTTTCTTCTAAATTCTCATGCTAACATACAAACTAAATGCCCTTCCACTCGGCCTTTATTCGCTGTGTGAATAAGGTCTTAGTATGTATGGCCAGTCCGGGCGGGTCGCAATAAGTCACTGGTCGAAGGTTTGGACCAATCATAATTCATCATCATCTTGCCCGCTTCCAATTGATGACTGGCTATTATATAAGTGTTGACCTAAGCCCCTGTGCTGGGGCTCGGCTCCCGAACCGTACGTGAGCTGCCTCGTACGGCTCTTCCTAAGAACGGGAAGCCCCCTCCCTCTAAATAGAAAGAAAAAAGAATGTATTCACTACAAAAAAAAGACTTTTTCAATTCATCTCTTACTTTATTGGAAAAGAGAGAACAAATAACATAACAGAATTTTCGGATCTTTCTTGTTTTATAGTTTTTATATTTTATTTTTTCACATTTATTATGAAACCAAACAAATCTGGAAATTTGCAGTTCTTCAAGAAGTACTTTTTCATGGGAGAAAGGCATATGTAGATTACTACAATTATTGGTAGAATAATATTCAGGATTCAAACAATAGATACCAGAATGGGCCTGGCTTTTTGAATTACTCCCGATTGTGGGAGGACTCTATGTTTCGGGGAGCACATAAAAAAATTCCATTTGTACGATACAAAATAAATTTCACATAGTTACTTTGATAGAATTTTTCATATTAAAATATCTTTCCGATTTTGTGTAATCTCAATTATTAATTCAAATTACGAATTTTAATTTTAAAGAATCTATCTCATTCAAATTTCACACTGGACTTTTGATATGATATATATGTCTCATTCCTAATTCAAGTAAAGAGGATATAAGAAAGTAACCGTCCCAAACAACAGCAACAGAAGCAGAAGACAGAAACTAATGCAAAGGGGAGGAGATCAGCACGCACAACCTATCCCCCTCCCGAATCATTGGCATATCCAATGTTTCGAATTTGGTTCCTTATAGATAGGATCGCATCTTACCGCGGAGATATCTCAAAAAAGAGGGGCGGCGAGGGAAAACCCAAAACAATTCTGCTTCGCCGCTCCTCTTTTTTTGTGTGAGTCAACCCCCAACCTTTAATGAAAAAGAGTTATAGCCCGGGTCGATTGAATCAAAAGGAATTCATTCCTCACTCGCTGTCTACTTTTCGAGTCCAGCGAGTCTACTAACGGGAACTGTCGTACAGTTCGTTACGCCTTTCGTGCGGGTCGGAACTTACCCGACAAGGAATTTCGCTACCTTAGGACCGTTATAGTTACGGCCGCCGTTCACCGGGGCTTCGGTCGCCGGCTCCCCTGTCATGGAACTATCAAACATTAAAATTTTATCATTACATACTTTGTATGTTACATAATTGAACTTTTTTATATTGTATTTATTTTCTTAGATTGTATTTTAATGATTGATAGTTGAATTTAGATTTTTAGTTTGTATATTATATACTTAGATTTATTTTGAATTTTATATTTTTTTCATTTTAATGTTTGATAATTAGATTTATACTTTTAGTTTGTATGTTACATACTTGTATTTATTTTGGATGTTGTATTTAATTTGTTATATTATCGTTTTTTAAAAATTTTATCGTTTTTCATAATTTTTTAGTTTAAAAAAGAAAAACTAGAGTCCGTCCCGGCGAGACTTGTTTTAGTTTCGAGATTAAAATCCTGAAAATATTTGGGCGAGTTTCGATCCCGACTCAGGACCGGACCGAACTGCTCCATGCCCACCCCTAACCAATATGATGGAGAGTATCTCTTAGAAAGTTTCAAGAAATTTTGTAGTAGACCTCTTCTCAGTCAGTTTTAATAGCCATGTAACTAGGACCCATCTTTTTTGTATGAAATCAATGAACAGCTTCTTTGAAAATAATAATTAGTGACATGTCTATCTGGCACGAAACTACATAAGTTAGGCACAATAGTATCCAGAAGAATATGTTTGAGTTTGTTAACCATAGTTTTGGTTATGATCTTTGAAGCCATATTACAAAGACTCATGAGAGATAAAAGAAGAGGACAAAGATCAGAGTTGTGTCGAGACAAGTTGGTGATTGTGGCCTCAGGATATAGATGCCTCCATCTAGTATTGTAGAGAACTCCATCCAATCTGGCACTTAAAATTTCCAACCTAATCAATCCAATAAATTGTTATTAAAATTTCTAGCTAAAACCAAGAATTATCGAGATTAACATGAGTTAAATCTTTCCATAAATTTCTTCTCAAATATTCATCAGGGTTCCATAAATCATTGTAAAAGACCAAAAACTTTCATTAGAAGGGATGACATGGAAAAGAACAAATTGAGGATGATTGTAAAAAATTTGAATATTTAAATTATTGTTCCGAAAAATCTGATCCCTCCACTATATTTGATAGCTTCAACTCGAAGCCAATTATCAAATCCAACTCTTTTGCAAATACAGTCTGCATTATCACCACTGCACTTGGTTTCTAAAAGTCCCAAGATTTCAGGCTTATGTATAGAGATAAGAAATTTGTCCGTTCATTCGACTGCTTCCAAATGATCCACTTTATAATGCACCTCATCGATGTCTCCTCCTTCAAAACCGTCAATAATGTTCATTCCTTCACCTTTGACCTTTCTTTCCCACCACCGCAGCATGCTAAAATGCGGTTGCTGCCTTCATTGGTTTTTTCCCCTTTAGCTCTAGATATGGGTACAGTAGATAAAAATAATCTCAGTTCTTTACGTAAGATGTGTATTGTACGTACGAATTAATGCATATAATTTAAGTAATCATAGCATAAATTTATTCTTTCTTTGTTCTCTTGTGCAATTAATCTTTATGCACAACTATGACTATTTTACAGTAACGCTTACACATCACAATATACCTTAAGATACCTGGTAATTTACAACCAAGAGAAACTTATAGTCATTCTCTTTCTATTTTCCGACTTTACATAGGTCATAAAATACACAACTGATGAGATATATATTGGATTCGAACGTAACTAATCATATCTCTCGTAAATATCATTTGTATATATAAATAGTTTCATGATGTATGATTTAAACTTCTTCACTGTGCATATATTGAATGGGTAATACACACTAATAATGCATGAAATATAAACATGTAAATCTTTATTAAATGACTAGTAATATGATACATGATTTATGCATAAATAATAACCTTATTTTTTCTAGACACCTACTTACCTCAAAAAGACAAGTTTCTATTTCAAACCAAAACCAGGCATCATAGTTCATAAATTCTATTTTTATGCAATATTGATGCATTAACACACTATTTTTATTTTTATATTCATTTTACATATTTTCTTAATATTAAATACATTTTTCCTTTCAAACTTATGGTCAAAACTCCTTTAAAACCTCAATTATAATTTATAATTCTCAGATAGACATTTTACTCCATTCTAAACGAATCTTCTTGATGAGAGGAACATCAAGGGGTTGAAGATCAAATATCTTCCTTCCCCCTCTTTCTCTCTTTATTTTTCCCCTCTATTTTCTCTTCTGTTCGTTCAGCCAAAGAGCACGAAATTGGATGATGCTTAGTCATTTCTCATCATTTCTATAGAGATCTTAGTATAAAATTACTATTTTGTTCAATTTATCCATTAAAATGTATCATTCCATCTTTTAATTTGCATATATTTTTAAAAATATCATATTAATTATCCTTTAATTATACTTAGCTTAAACTAATTAATTTATATTAGTATTAAGATAATATCTAATATTAACATAATTAATTATGATTAGTTAAGCTTAATTACTCACTAATTGGATCTTAATCAAATGATTAGTCAGTCACTGTTCCAGTTGTAATCCATGAAAGAACCTCATTGATTCTCTACTTTATTACATAGCTATATACTCTAAGATGTTAGAAACATTTCTTCTTCAATGGTTTTCTCCATTTTTCATTCTAAAATTCAATTTAAAGTAATTTATTAAAACATAACAGATTTTCAATAAAATTGACTCAATCAATTTCTAACATGCATAACTTTCATTCTATTTGTCCAATTGCTTACATTCAAAAGTCATACACTTTCTTTATGTGTCAAGTGTACCACTATAAATATTTAGAATTATCCGAACATGATAGTATTTGTTATTGAATTTACGCTCACACATGTTCTAATAAGTAATTTTCACTTTTATCTTAGGATATTTTATATCATTTTTAATCATATTTACTTATTCTAATTGTATTTATTATAGTTAACCTTAAATAGGGTCATCACAATATATCATACTTCCATAATTATGATTACTTTCATGCATGCCTTCCTTACCATGACCAACTCTTTTATTAGAAATGAACATATTTGTATTTGTCGTACTTATCTCATTAGAAACCTTATTGGCAATATTTGTAGCTGATTTTCTATTTCTATTTTTGGCAAGCATCCAAGGTCCAAAAGTTCCCAATCTCTTGGAATTTACTTTGACTTCCTCTTTTCTAATTTAAACCTCTCTGGTAATGTTACTCTTCTCATCTGATGTTTCTTGCTCTTTTGATCATTAAGTCTTGCAATCCTCTTTCTTGTAACACACACACTTGAACAAACCAAGTGGATTCATTCATATTCAATCTTCTGATCATGTCTTTGTAATTTGAGCTTTCAAAGGAGTTTGTTTTGGTCAATTTCAACGCAGATCGAAGAAAATTTACCTCTTGGTAACATCCTATGTACTATCATCAATCATGATAGGTTTATCTATTAGTTCTCCTACCTTCGTGAGAAATGTTTCATTCTAATACTCTATTAACACCATATATGATTAATTATCATCTGATTCTTTGAAAATCATATAAATCATGTTATTTTAAAAATTATGTAAATGCTATAAAATTATGCTTGTTCAAAATCAGTCATTTGAAATGATTCAACCATTGTTTGAAATCATTTTCATCAAATAAATCCAACGCAAATAAAATGAACTTTGCATGATTAAAAATGATCTTTTTAATAAAACTTCAATGCATCTTTTAACACTTTATTGGAAGATTTGAGATTGTGAACCAAACCATATTTTATCAAAATCTACTACTTTAGGATTAAAATTGACACCAGCGCGAGACAGTTAAATAATAATGGTCAGCCATCACCCAAAGAGCCTTCAAAAAAAGCATAGTTGCAATCCTCCAACATGGTGAATTTTATCAAAGAAAAAATCATTCTCCATAGCTAAGCTCTTAATATTAGATTTGGGTCTCCTCAAATCGTTCAACCTTCTTTTAAGATATTTGAATACCACTATTTTTCCAATGATTTTAATGATTAAGGTAAGGTGCCAAGGTCTGCAGAGACGTTTTTGTTTCTCCATAGAAAGTTTGATATCTGGGCATTCATCTTCTGATTTATCAATGTCAATTTCATCATCTGAAACATAATTGACAGCTTCATCCAAGGTTCTACCTTTGATACCCATTAACGTGTCTCTCAAGGAAGAAATAGAATGACTACTTCTTGAGTTAATATGATTGCTTGTATTAGCATTCTCAGTGCAACCCCTTTTGTTGGCATCCTCAGCAATAAACTCTCTTGACGGACGTGATTCATTTCTTGATCTTCTTGCAAAGTTGATATGCATTTCACTTTCTTGTTGCTGCGTTTCAGTTTATCTCTCTCCTCATTGGAGCGTTTAGAAAGGGTGAGGGAGTTTTCTTTCTTTCTCCTATGATCTATAAACGTGGACACCACAAATGCACACAAATTATCACCCCAAACCAGGACAGTGAGTAGATAGAAAACCCAGAGCTAAAAACAGAGCCGAAAGCAAGAACAAGTATGAGTAAGAATGATGCAACTTCAAGGAAGGATTCCTGGCTGCACACAAACAGAGATGTAATCAACAGACGAAAATGGTAAAGGAAGAAGTCGGAGTGTGCAGCGTCCTTAGAACTTCAATTTGTTTCGGCTTGATTGATTTTAATTTAGCAACATTATTATACAACTGACTTTTAAAATACAAAGCAAAAAAGTTAGAATTTAGAAAAACATGCTGACAATCGGGTACATTACATAATAATAACACTGAACTTATTACATCATCATAATTGTGATGTGACCAGAAAAAAAAAATAAGAGTTTCCTTGGGGATCACAAGAAGTACTGCCAACTACTACTACATTCCAGATGGCTCTAGATCAGTAAGTATAAAGTATTAAAGAACAATGACTATCCCACATGCATGCTGCGTTGTTTAAGCATGATTTGAGTCGCTACGGGATAACTACTCTTGATTTGGACAGCATTATATCATATCAAACCTGTCTACCATTGTGGTTGCCTTCCTATACTTTTGACGACAATCTACAAGCTATGAAACACGACTGCGCTCACCAATGAAGAAATACTTTCCTTCAAAGCTCAGGCGGACATCACACGTAAAACAATTTTGAAAATAGAAAGAATCCTGTAGTAGGATACTGAGTGGACAGAGTAAGACATGTGTCATGACGTTGTACACAAGGCTTAGGCTTAGCCAACGAAACTATTTATATAGGATAAACAACGGAAATTATTAGCGTATGCATTTTCAGAAAATTAATAGGTACACAAACAACTGTTCCAAACACTCAGGATTTTAAAAAGCAGATTCGGATGGAATCGAACCATCACCCTCTCAAAGCCCAGTGGGCTTTGAGCCCTCCACCAATTTTGAGCTACGAATCTTTCTTAGCAAGGCCACTATTGTTATTAGAGCATTACCCAGAACAGAAATAATAAGAAATGAACATACTTGAAAAGCTCTACCCTATTTCAGCGGACATCAGTTTTCCAGCCTGTCAGATCATCTTGGAATAATCTCGTCTTTAGATGAATTGAAAGAACAGAAAAACAATCTTAGAGCAGCAGCTTCCAGTGTAACTTTCGTTGCGTAATTGAAGATAACTATCTCTGTAAAACATTTCAAAAGATGGGAAATCAGTACCACTTGGCACCATCTACTTCCTGCAAAAGATAGTTTGGCGACGTCTAGTCCAACTTCCAATTCGTTATAGCTTTGGTTAGAAGGTATAATACATAAAGGTAATGTTCTGTCTCTATACTTTTGAGCTTTCTTTGCTCTGGCAACTTCCAATTTCCACACTCCGCAAATATTCAATACCAACTGGACATTCAATAAGTAGTATACTATTCATCAAAATAACAAAGTTTCTCGGGCAAGGAAATTACTCGTAGTAAAAACCTATTCTACAACACTTTGAAAGTGAAAAGATAACTGAATAATCATTGGAAGCAGAAGATATAATAACAATCCAGGCACAATCTCCACACAGGTTTAAATAGCGAAACTTATGAAATAAACATGACTTGAAATTTTAAAATAAAATACTACACCTATACAAAATCAAAAGCTACAACTATTTATTATTTATAGAACGATTGTCTAGAATAAAAACCTGCATTTTGGGTTCTGCCTTCTTCAAATGTAATTCTTGAATTGTTCCCAGGTTAGGCTTCCACGACTGAGGAGCAAATCTCTTTCTCGGGTTATTCAACGTACAATAGAACTTACTTATGTGGTAAACTTGACGAACCAGAACTCGGAGAGAGCAAAATAATTGATTACACAACTATTATTTTCATACAAAACTGTACCCAAGCAATTATCACAAACTGTTCAGTAAAGGGTACGAAAGAATGTGCTTGTGATGTGGAGCTTGCAAAAAACTAGGCACTTATTTCAATCTTCAATCAAGATTAACATTTTTCAACAAGTCTCACTCAGATATCGATACGAGTTAGCAGTCATTTTGAGAAATATTCTCAAAAAATTATTGAGGATATTGCTAAGAATGAATTGAATGTAATTCTAAATGGGGATTAATTTCACCTCCGCAGCCACTGCTTCACCGGCTAGAGCATTACGTCATTATAGAGTTTGCCAACTACGATAGGTATCGAAATCTTTAAAGAAAATAATTAAATTCGGATTAGATTTCTTATTAGGAAGAAAATATAACTGTTTAAGGGTACCTCTTTGACCTTGCGAACTCGTATATGAGAAGCGATAATGAATTCCTGTTGATAGCCGCTTTATGAGAAGCGATAATGAATTCCTGCTGATAGCTGAACGCGCAATCATAATAAGAACGTATAGAAATAAAACAATACGACACACACACCAGAGAGAAAAGACCCCGGGCAACCCCGTGCGATCTCCCCCTCAAGACAAAAAGCTTTTGTATTAATTTTCGTATGACCTGCCATGCAAGCGCACCTGACATGGCAAAGGTCAGGTATAAACAGATCAGAACCCCTTTATGCATCCAAATTAACATACTACCCTACCTCGCTGTGATTTTCATCATTCAACTAACTTTAGCTTTAAGTGCTACAACAATATGATCGATCTTCATCTCCCACGCGTACAGAATGAAGGAAATAGTGTCATCGAATCAAACCGCCTGAAGATCAGTCAGCAATCAGGATCAAAGAAATTTCCTGAAGCCTCAAGACATGATGTAGCAGCCGAAAAAGGATCCGCGCGTGTAGAAGATCACCCGAACCGACCGTCGGACGTTAGAGTCCACTTCGACCATTTCTAAAACAATCGATTTAAAATTGAGATCACGTAATATCAGAGAAAACAACGACATACGTATTGATCCTCAAGATACAGACGTGAGACAGCGAATTTACATCAGATCGGAGAAAAACCTGTACAAACAACAGCATGAGTAATTCAAAACTTTGGGAATATTTCACCAATCGCAAGCTAACGCCACAACGAACCAAAGAAAATACATCACACACGTATTGATCCTCAAATACAGAATTCTTGAGAAGACCTTTACCTGGGGAGACATCGGATCCGGCTTGGAAAAGAAGAAATGGCGAGAGAGAGAGAGAGTGACTCGATCAAAGACATTTGGCCAATGTGAAGGCAGCAAACCCTTTTAACCTAGAATGTACGGTAGAGATGAGTAACGGGTGGAGACAATCGACGGCCAATATCAGATCTGATGTGGCAGTTTAGGCCGTCACGTAGCTGGCTTCCGTCAAGTCACAGCGTTAAAGCGGCAAACTTTATTTTTATTTACGCGTGGATAGAAAAGTCTACATGTCGTGTGATTTTGAAAATAGATAAGTAGTTACTTGAAATACAAGGACGGGACCTAAAAATGCCTTTGATTATCATGTTCTCACCTCTTACAAGAAATGAATAAATATGTGTGGGCAAGAAATATTTTCTCAAAACACCAAAACAATGAAACCACTCAATTTGTTTAGGTAATAAGTAATAAAATATAAAGATTGAAGATCCTGTATAGGTACAATTATGGTGGATTTTCCTTGACACTTTTTTTTGGTGATGATATTGATCATTTCAATGGCGAAGATTTGAGCGATGATTACCTTTGTAATTTGTCAGAAAAAATGTTTTGTAGCTACATCCCACGTTAGATCTCTACCACCTAAGATGTTTAGATAGAGAATGTTTCACCTTTAACCATCTCATGTTTACTTCTCTCGTAATGTGTTTGTAGCTGAGAAGAAGTGACAAATTTAGGATATTGTTGCGATTCAAGTAGTGATATTTGACAAACTTGCAAAAATTGAAGAACTCTGTGAAAATGAAGCACAAGCCACCAACTGGAGGTTTTAGTGCTTCTCCATCTTCCAATTCAACATATATTTAGTTTTTTGTCTTTTTCTTTCATTTGTTATACTCATGTAATTGATATGTACTTGAATTAATATGTTTTTGGATTTAAAATATTTATTATTTGTTTTACATTTGTCTCACTTTAATAATGTGATGAAATTAGTATATACGTCTATGTTTGGATATGGTTGTTTTTATGCATGGACTTTTTATTAACATTTTATTACATGGGAGAGTGAGAAAACAAAAGGAGACTGTACCCAATTTTTTTGTAAAATTATGTTCCCATTTCATATATTTCAAATAATATGTATTATTACAAAATGTCCTATTACAAGTACTGCGGTAATTAAAATTGTCATGAACAATGTACTAGACCATACACAGAAGACTTTTGCATCACAACAACAGTACTAAAACTCATAAATGTGTCATGAAAGAGTTGTTTTCTATCTGCTATGTATCTTATGGTTGGACTAGCATAAGTCATGCCTGAAAGACCATACATAGAAGACTTTTGCATCCCAACAACAGTACTAAAACCCTTAAATATGTCATGAAAGGGTTGTCTTCTATCGGCTATGTATCTCACGATTGGACTAGCATAAGTCATACCTGAAGTGGATCCTATACCCCTATAAATGCAAGAATTACAGCACAACACTTAGCCATCTTTCACGTGTCATTGTCACACTTTTTTATTTATAATTTAGAAATCACAACTTGTTCTATACAATTGCATATTTACTTTGGAGAAGACTCAGCTCGTTACCCATTTGAACAAGGTATTTTGTAATTTTTTGTTTTTTTACCCCTAATCGTATGAGTTCCAATTTGTACAAGAAGTTTTGTAATGTCAATACACTTGTTGAACCCTAGTCAACTTTGTAAGAGCTTTCAACCATGTCCATTGTTGGTCTTTGGGTTCCATCACGCGACAAATTATTAGTATTCATAACATCGATAATGTGTGAAATCTATGTATCATGAACAACAATTTATTATGAACACAATGAGATTGTTGTTATAATATTTTAATAATTATACGTGATAATAATTTTATTTTTATTTTAGATATAATCTAAAGGATTAAAAAATACTTTTGTAGCTAAGTTCACACAAGTACGAAAATAAGGAGATTTGATAATGATTTTCTCAATCTTTGAAACTTTTGATCTTCTCCGTTAATTCTCCTCACCTTAAATAAATAAGTGTGAGCACGATGAACGCAACAAGATCACACTCAATATAGAATATATTGTATTCTCAACACATGACATGATTTAAATGGTTCTCTAGAACCAACACGGGAAAGTCACTGGTTTGCTCTCAAAAATTGATTACCAACATCAGAATTTTTCAACCTTATTTATAATGAGATTTTAGTTTCTATTTTTTAAAAATTGAATTAAATTCGTAATTGTTATCACAACCTTTTAAAAACAATAGTTACGAAATTATATCTTCCATTTAAGATCAAAAACTGATTTCGTAACACTTATCATAACATTTTAAAAAAATAATAATGGAATCTATTTTCTATTTAAATTGAAATTTTATTTCGTAATAATTATTGACATATTTAAAATACAACGGTTAGAAAAATCAAAACAAACTTGTCACCATGGCTCAACAAAATATTTAAAGTTGCACTCTTGAAACCATAGAATATATTTATTTAAAGTAATGTCTTTGATATAATCATTACATATGTATTAACCCTCTATTTAAATTCGTAATAGAGATATGTTTACCATTTGTTAATTTCTCAAATTATATATATTTCTTTGACTACCATTAGTTTTTAATTGAATAATTAATTTATAATGATTATGAATTACATATTAATTATTTGATCTATAAACTGATAAACAATGAAATCTATAGAAATAGATTTCACTACATCAATATTAACATTTTCAATTATTTATTTTAATTTATTTCGAATATACAAGGCATACGAACTACATCTTATACAAAATTTAAAAGTAAATCAAAAAATAAATTAAAACGGAGTTTGCTTAATTATAAGATCGTGTGTGTGTGTGTGTGTGTGTGTATGTGTGTGTGTGATTATTATGATAAAATTAATTATTATATATTTAACAAAAATTATCAGAACAATATAATTTTATCTGATCTAATCCTATATAATTATATTATATGAAATATATTTGTCTTATGTTATAACATATAGGAAATGACTATACATTTTTAATGAAATAAAATATGTTTATGACTATTAAGTATGTGAAGATTTCATACTTCAAATACAAGTCACATACTTATTACTTTGTATATTTTGTCCCGCACATATAGAATATATATCTTAACATAAAGTTTCATAAATAACCAAAGTCTTTTCTAGAAATATTATAAAACATAATTTAAAATGCAAACATAATATTAATAAATATAAATTTACTCATATAAATTTGTTCTTTTAAATTTGATTGTTGGGCACATAATTTTCTACAAACTCTCACTTGTTCTAAAGCAAATGAAATCTGTCTCTAATCCCTAAACTATTCCTCAAATTGCTTTGCAGGCAACGTCTTGGTGAAGAGATTAGCAAGATTCTTAGCTACTAGAATCTTCAAAACAGTTACGTCTCCATGTTTCACTATATCTCTTATGACTTGATATTTTCTCTCTATATATTTTGTTTGCTTATGATATTTAAGTTCTTTAAAAGTTTTCTCTTTTTTCTTTTCCACGTAATTAAAGTTAACTACTCATAAACTAACAAGAATACTAGCAAACACTATAGAAATCATCAAAACAAACGAATTTAGCATGTGGCATTTTGCATTTGATTAGCATAACATAAAAGTTACCATTAATGACAATGTGCATTAAACCAATTCTTGCATACATCTTACGACACTTTAATGAACATATAATAAATTCCAAACTTTAGAATGCAGCAATTTAGTTTTCCATAGCATAATTTGAGTACAAAATTTCGGCCAAGCATGTAGTGAAAGTGACATAAAGCAACAACAAAAAAAAGGTAGTGATTTTAGGTGAATAATTTTCTTAGTTTTACCTCTTTTAGCAATTTTACTTTACCAACAATTTTCAAACTACAAAGTGGACATGATTCAGCATATAATCACTTAATATTAAACATACAACCTAATATAAATGATACTAAGTTCAAACAAGGCAAATAGGTTCATTAGATCACTTATTTTCTCGATTTTTAACAAAAAATATCAAATGGAATTTTCACGCACTTTGCTCTCGATTTAAACAAGTTTAATGTCTCAAATTTCATGCAATGCATAAGCAGATTAAATCATCATATAATAGCAAACATTAGCAAGAAAATAAAACAAATAACGCAAATTGAAAAAGTGTTACAAATCGGTCCAAAAATGTGGACAAATTGGGTTGCTCCAAAGTGCATCAATCGGTCATTCCCATTTTCTGCAAAACAGCAATAAAATGTGAAAAACCAATTAAACAAGCAAGTCAAACACCTTATTTACAACCTAAACTTTGAGACTTAAGAAGGGAACATGTTCATTTGAGTGCTGAAAAAGTGAACTACAACAACCAAAAGTGAAGATACCCAAAATAGAAATAAAAACAACTAGTACAATGTTAGTTGAAAAATGTTTAACCAATAGAAGAAGGAACTTGCAGCATGAAAATGGTGAAAAAAAATGCTAAACTTTCATGCTCATATCTATAAACATCTAATAAAACATGCTGGTGGTGGTCTTTAGTGAAAAACAAATCAAAATAAAAAAAAGAAGAAAAACAAAAACACAAAACCGCAAAAGTTGGTGCGATTGAACCTGGCTTTGTGCAATCGGTTTTGGACAACCAAATTGGTTTGGAAAACCAAACCAACTTGGTTTCCAGCACGCCAAGGAAACTAACCAAGCTCTGATACCAAGTGTTATGGTCCTTACCTGTAAAACAAGCTCAAGAACTTCAAGAAAATCGTTAGCTCCTTGGAATCAGCAAAGCCGAGAAACTCTAAAAAGTAGAGGTGCAAATGGATGATCAAATGTGCTCCAAATGTAAATAAATTTTATGTGAGGTTAGTGTAGTGAGTGAAATGTGTGATGGTGGGAGGCATGTTCCAGATTCATTAAGATGAAAAAGTTATGTAACTATTCCAAGTATTGGCTAATAAATAATGTTTTGAAGCTTTTGACAAAAGTTTCTTTCAAGGAAGGAAACTCAATTCAAGGACACGGTTTGTGGCCACTTCTTACTGCTTTCCACTCTCAAAAAAATGGAGAAAAAGATGGCTAAGCAACTCTTGCAAGCTACCAAGCTTGAATAGTGGTTTTGAGGGCGCAAGCCCTCGGTTGTGCACAACCGAGCTTACCTTGGTGCTCCTTTACTCCAAGTGAGTTCCTCCTTGAGAGAAAACTGTGCATACTACTTAAACTTCAACAAAAAAAAAATACAAACACCAATGACAATGATTTATAGACCTAGGGTAGTTGGTGTTGGTGTTCAAAATGGTTTAGAGTCGTTGAAACACACCATGTGGGCGGTCATGATGCAACTAAGATTCCTTGCATGGATGGCCGAGATGTCTTCTCCAAATCTTCGGCCATGGTTGATGGGAAGCCATGTTACTCATCCATGGGTCCTTAGCTTAGAGTTCACCCATTGGTTAAGTTATTAACTCCCAAAAATCGCAGTCCCCCCCCCCCCCCCTAGTTGTTTTCTTTGCAAGTCTTCTCTTCAAGAGGTTTCCTTGCCATGTCACGAAAGTGAATTGTGTCTTCATGAAGCCTTCCATGTTATCATGCCTTTACTCCATGCTTTGGATGAGTGGGATGTCATTTATGTTTGGTTTCCTCCTTAGTGCACAAATAGATGTGGCCGAGTATGTTGGGCTCTTTTCCAACAAAACCAAACCACCATTTAATTTAGTCCTAGATGCCTACATGCATGCATATAATAGAGTTTAATAAATGGGTCAATGTTTGCCTAAATAAGTTTGAAACAAAAGTTATAAATTTTATGGCTCAGGAAGACAAATTCTCATGTGAGCATTAGGGTCGCCTCTTTTAATCTTCCAAGTGATGAGATGCTTTAGTTGGTCCATATCTATAGTTTTGATCTCCCACTCTAAGTTCCCAAGATGTCCTCCAAGTCTTCGCACGAATCATTACTTGCAAAAAATAAAGTGTGTAATAACATAGGTCAGTTAAATCATGGGCTCGGGTCTAAGATTGTGTAATGGGCCTGTGGGGCACATCACATTCTCTCTCTCCTATCTAGTCTTGTCCACTCCTTTCCCTTTCTGACACTCTTTGTCACTGCTGCACTACATTACACCACACTACTGACTACCCATATCCTTTCCTCTCTCGTCTACGAAATCCCCATGCCCAAGTTTCATTAAACACCTCTCTCTCACCTTCTCTTAAAAACGACACAGGAAAGTTAGAGACAATGGTGGAGATGAAATGAAGGACCGTTAGCACTGGTAGCCGGAAGAAGATGCACTCTTCCTATCTTACGTTAAGTAATATGGCCCCAAGGAGTGGAACCTCACTTTTCAAAGAGTGGGGAAGTCTCTTCACGGAGATCCCAAATCTTGCCTCAAGAGATGGAAGAACTACTTCAAACCTGGCCTGAAGAAGAGGTCTCTCACCGCCGATGAGCAGACCCTTGTTATTTCTCTGCAAGCAAAGTACGATAATAAGTGGGAGAAAATCCCTACCGAGGTTGCTAGCTAGACGGTCAAATGACCGTTGCTGCTAGGCTAGGTAGGCTAGCTCGCGAGCTTGGCTTGCCGAGCCACTGAGCCGGCTCGTTGACTGGCTTGTTTGGGAACCACTTGGCTCGATCCCTGGCAGGCTCACGAGCTCAGCCTCTGAGCTCAGCTCGCTACTGTAGCGAGCCAAACTCGTCAACCTGCCCATTAGACATCTCTATATGAAAACTACATTTCTACATGGAGAATTTGAAGACGACATCATGCTTTGTAGTATTTGGAAATGAGGATTATGTTCGCTCCTTCGAAAAATCTTTTATTATCTGAATCAGCCACAAAAAAGTGGTATGAAAGATTCAACTCATTTATATTCGCTTAGTTTCAGAAAAAACAATTATGATAGTTGTGTCTACAT
This sequence comes from Begonia peltatifolia, assembly GCA_022433055.1. Classification (NCBI taxonomy): domain Eukaryota; kingdom Viridiplantae; phylum Streptophyta; class Magnoliopsida; order Cucurbitales; family Begoniaceae; genus Begonia; species Begonia peltatifolia. The sequence goes on along the minus strand of CM039526.1, from coordinate 2,022,939 downwards.
CAAAAGTAATGAAAATAAGTTAGTGATTTACATGTTGATAGCAAACATAGACAACGAAGAAATCCAAAAGGTCAAAGCATGAATTAATAAAGAGAAGAAAGATTTGAGAGGCGCCAAGAATATAGTTGGTATGGAAATTCAAAGATATCAAAAAGGTGGTAAATTGTATCTAAGTAGAAGAGAATCATTAGAAAGTTTTCTACATGAACAAGGCTAAACTAGTGAGTACTGTGTTAGCACCTTATTTCAAACTTTCACTAGTGAGTACTGTGTTAGCACCTTATTTCAAACTTTCATTCGGCTTATTCGCAATTAGATGATGAAATTAATCATATGGAGTTTTGTATTTGAATGTAATGATATCTTTCATGTAGGTTATGGTTTGCAGGTGTTCACATTTATCTTACACGTAGTCATTGTGATTAGTTGGTACATGAAAAATCTAAGAAATGAACAGTAGAAAATTGTCCATTGGATTATTAGATACTTGTGAGGGACTATTGAATTTTATCTTCAATTTACAAGAACTACATATCCACTAATTAGGTATATTGATTTTGATTATGCCAGAGAGCTTGATAAAATAATATCGCTTACAGAATATGCTTTTACAGTCGAGAGTTGTGTTATCATTTGAAAAAGTTAATATTGTTGCGTTGTCAACCACAGACAAAATATATAGCTATATTGTTGAAGGGTTATTTAGTGATCTTTGCGACAGTGAGAGTACTGATTTTTTTACTAAAGATCAAATATTTCTGCAGTACAACCCCGGCCTAGAAGGGGGAAAAAACCAAGAGCTAAAGGAAGACCACCAGATTTAGTAATTGTTCTATCCACTTGAATTCTTCTCCTTGGCCATGGCTGCACTTCCCTGCGTCTTGTCATATTCTTCAAAAAACAAAAAACTCCCATTAGCAGATAACAGAAAGACGCCGACAAACTCCAAAACCAAGAAGTTGATCTGTTTAGAAAGGCCGCGAGTACGTTTGTTCAAAATGAAAAACCCAGAAATCAAACTAACGGTTTAGATCAAGAACATACCTGGATGATTCTCATGTATAATCTTCGGAACATTCTCAGTTTCAGTTCTGCATTGTTTGCCTCCATAAGTCCCTCCGAACCCTTCTTCCTCACATCTCGTCGCATACGCCTCTCCAAACGAATGAGACATTATGTCCCTGCGATATGTCTAATTCAGACAACTAACTTAAACAGTAATGTTCTTCGGATCAAGATGATCAAAAACATAAGATGTTCATGGAGCAAACTAAACACAACTACCCATTAAAGCAAATAAAATTATAAACTACTCGTTTATGCAAATCCAAATGCCAACTAAAAACGAACCCAGTTTTATCATCATTTAAGTCGTTGGACTTCTTCATGTTCTGCTGCTTATCTTGCTCGCTAGCCATGGCTATGACCGGCAGGAATCTGACGTCAGAAGTTGCAGAGTTGAAGTGAACCTAGATGGTGGAACAGAACCAGATGCTCTTCCCTGAGTGAACCATGGTTGGAGATTTATAAGAACACGAAAGGCAATCGATAAGGAGCTGAAATTCGGACCAACAATTGAAGAGAGTGGATTATTAACCCTGCCTGTTGGTTGACACGTAGGGGTACAGGTGTGAAGACGTGGAACGATTGGGCTTTCCAAGTGTTCAATCTTTTGATCTGTTGCAATTCCTTCTTTTTTATATTTATTCTTTTATTCCATATAGGCTGAGTCACTAGAATAGTTCATATTTAAAAAGTTGATTTGATCGTGTCATTTTTCAATAAAATCATACGACTTAAAATAAGCTCGGGTTGATAGTAGATATTAACACGATAGTTGATCGTACGAGTTAGTGACAAATTAGATTGGCTTTTTTTTTTTTAATCCCGGGGAAAGCCGCTATATGTGATTTAACTAGACTTGAAAGCAAATGAAACAAATGGGTAAGTTTTCGATGCCTTTGAGCAAACACATGTAAACGCGTATAAATGAAAAAAGAAATACAGATAATAATAAGAAGCAAAATTATTTCATAACGTATACACCAACATTCAATTTATCGTGACATCATTTTGCATTAGAATCAATAAATGGTTATCTTTTTAAATCTAACCTTACTAAAGTGGGTTATGTGATTTCCATTCACAACATCCATACCTAACCAAATATGCCAATCTCACGTGGCATCTGCTTTAGCTTTACTACAACCACTTGATGATGGAATCAATCCTAGTACGTTTGAATAATTTTATATTTAGTTTTTTATTTTATTATTTAAATATATTTATTAACGTGATAAATAATAATTAATATAATTAAAATACAACTAATACAATAAATTAAAATTTAATTTATTGCATTGATTACATGTTTAATTACACCGATTTCTAGCCTTACTCTTTCAAACATTGCGGTTAATGGGAACCAAATGGGGCCCATTGTAGTGATGAAAAATTAAAACACTGAGTCACAAAATGGGAAATTCTAGACCAGACATGGTAGACCTAAACCCATATAAACTAGACGTTGGCCCATAACTAGCACTACAGATTTAAAAATGACATTTAGAGAGAGAGAGATGTCTAAACACTTGCACATCCCCCTAACTCCCACCACTTGTATTTATTGAGTAGAAGATTGAAGTCTACAGTCTTCCATGCATGTTCAAATTCCATAATCCACTTCCCATAAGCAAATGCTTTGCATAAAGTTTACTCTAAAAAATAATCCTGATTTCGGCCATAGTCTCAATAATATACCACCAAATTTGGGGCTTGGCAAAAGATCATAACATTTTATTAATGTTAAATGCAATGAACTTAAAAAAAAATTGCATTGATGGACTCACGGGAACTTATTTCACACTTTCTCATTCCACCATTCAAGCTCGGATATGATGTGACGTTTTTGCATTAGCCATAGCCGCAAAAACTAAACTATATCAGTAAACGCGAGCTTTAGGAGGGAATGTTTCGATCTCATCATCTAACGTGTTCATATGAACTGGCCTGTAATCTAATCGGACTGCCTCGTTCTCCCAATATCTGCAAATAATAAGTAGAAATTGACACTCAACTGTTACAGTGATGTACCAATTTTCCAGGGGTAACTATAGTGATAAAAGATAACCAGTTAAAATATCTGACTAACTTCTTAACGTCAATTAACAATATGTCACTTTAGAACATCGCCTAAATCTGATAATTTTTGATATTTTATTCTTTCCGAAGGGTAAAAAGATTGACTTACCCCAACGTGTGTTTCATCCAGTTCTCATCATCTCTTTTCTGCACAATTGGCGTATGTTGTTAGGCATGAAACTACTTGGAAAAGGATACGACCAATTTAAGAAAGGATGTTACAAACCGTGAAATCTTCACGAGCATGTGCTCCTCGGCTTTCTTTCCTTGCTTCGGCAGAATGCATAGTAATACATGCATTTATCAAAAGGTTCTCTAACTCTATAGTCTCAATCAAGTCAGAGTTCCTGTAAAATGATTTGTAGAATTCAATCTCATAAATCAGACATACCTTCAATTACAAATTCTGAGCACATAGATTCTTCCCAATATTCACTGGTGAGAGGAGTTAGAAACCAGAATTTACCATATTAAACTCCGGTCTTTCACCTTTACATCATGAAAGCTCTTCCACACATCATTAATCAATTTACAACCTGCAGGGAAACAGATGCAGTTTTTTGATTACTGGTAAGCAGTTGAATCAAGGGGAAAAAAATTGCAGAAGGGGAAACCTCACGAGAAAAGATAAATCTGTCCATGGAGGACTAATCAGGACAGGTACATAAAGTTGAAAAAACGAGGTTTTGAAAATATTGTCGTATTCTGGCTAAAAGAAAACAAATATTAGCGAAGGCAAGTGAAGAAGAAAATATCCAGTATTTTTTTTTTCTGATAAAACAGAAAATGAAAATGAAATAAAATTAAATAAGGAAAACAAGAAAATGGGTGTTTCTGTCTATAGTGAAATTACAATCTATATGCCCAAGAGAAATCTCATTGCTTTTCATTATACTCAGCAGTCAAAAAAATTTAAAAAGCAATAATCTGCCCGAAGACCTCTAAAAATATAACAAGAGCAGCCCTGACCGTTGAGCCTTTCCAGTTCTTTTATGGGGAAAGGCCGACACTATGACTACAGAACAATTGAAAAACATGTGGATGCTTTCAATTTGACGCAAAAAGGGAATCTCAGATGATCATTAATTGTCTCAATGAATTTACACTAATTGAGCACAAGAAATTCTAGAAACTTCAAGCATTCTTCAAGCTTAAATTCATCTAAAATAGGTAGACGAAGACATAGGTCCCAAGGAACAAGACAGAGGAGGAGATAAAAGAATTGCTTACCCTCTTCTAATGTTTCCTGGGTTCGGAACACAGCAGCATTATTTTGCATTATTCGCTGCATATTCAATCGGATTTTTGGAGTTGGTAATGAGCCATTTGAGTACCTTAATTTGTTTAACCATGCAATAGTCTTCTCACCAGCATCCTTTTCCAGTGGCTTTAGTTTCTCCCCTAATGAACCAAGACAAGACACCATTAATGAGTGAACAGCTTTTATTTTGTTTAGAATAACTTGCCAGACAAGAAAATTGTTCTACCTGGCCTATGTATCTCTGCAACTCTATTTGCACACGCTCGTCCAAAAACCACAATGTCAAGAAGTGAATTTGCACCAAGCCTGTTGGCACCATGAACGGATGCACATGCTGCCTCCCCAGCTGCCATTAGACCAGGAATTACTGCATCTGGATCATCACCTTTAATTGTAACTACCTGGTAAAACAGGAAACATGGTTTAAAAGACAAGGAATTTGCTTGGCTAAAAAAATATTATCTTTTCTAGAAATAGCTGCCCTCCAGTTCTAAATAGAATCTGATAAGCATTTGACTTTATTGAATTGGCTACCACATAAGCACATAGAATATGATGGATCCTATACACTCATCTATATTAGAAACATAACTAATAAATATGAAACGTTATATAGTTAACTTGACACACATACTATAAGCTTTTTTTTTGTATCAGCTGTACTTTTGTTCTCAATAAAACCTGATTAGCAGTCAACATCAATTTGATCAGATACCATATAAAGTAAAAGTTTAAGAGATCCTCCACAACTATCTAGATTTAAAACAAAAATGAAGAACAAGTGAATTCATACAGTTAACAATAATTACAACACAATCAATTTGTACTCATTTAAACATAAAATACAAACAAGAAACTGCCAAAATGTCCATGGAAATACCACCACAACAACAGAAAAAATTTAATATTTTGCATCAATTGCAGCTGACAAACTTCACAAGATTTTCTGTAATTGGTACCTCTCCATGGTAATTAGAGGGAATCCCACCCATATTATAATGCACAGTAGGTAAAACAGGAATGGGTTCCTTCGTAACATCTACACCAGCAAAAATGGCAGCAGTTTCTGAGATACCAGGAAGCCTCTCCTTGAGTACATCCGGTGGTAAGTGATTTAGATGCAGATAGATATGGTCCTTCAGGGGTCCTGTTGGAAATATTATGCGAGATTGAATCACATATCCATAATGCATAGCAAAAATTATGTAGAAAGATCTCATTATCAAATTCAGCGCATTGCCATAAATATATGAATCTGCAATAACGTGAACCTGAGATTGGGGGATCATAGTATACTTTCATTCCAGAAGAGAATTAGTATTCATTAACATTTATAATTATAAAAAGATCAATGAAGATTATCTGTATTAAAACGAACCAAAAATAATCAAAGCCACCTGTACTACAAAGCATAGACCCACCATTAAATTTGGTTTGTAGTTTATTGAGGGAAAAGGAAGGAAGAAGCATACCAACGCCACGACCTTCTCTGATTTCCATAGTCATGGATCTAGAAACAACATCTCTTGAAGCAAGGTCCTTAGCAGTTGGGGCATACCGTTCCATGAAACGCTCACCTTCACTATTCCTTAGAATACCACCTTCGCCACGAGATCCTATGAGATCCAAGTTCCAGAAAAATTTTTCTAGCTTAGCACACCAAGGTTTGTAATAAATGGTACAACAAGCAAACGAGGATATAAGCACAATAATCAAATTGATACTGAATTGTGTTAATCCCAAACACTTAAAAGAATAATGACCTTCAGTAATGAGACACCCGGCACCATAAATACCAGTAGGATGAAACTGCACAAACTCCAAATCCTGCAAATTTATCAATGCAAATGATCATGAGCAAGAGTTATGAATGTAATTAGACTTACAACTAGGTGTCATTTAGAAACAACAAAATACACCTCCAATGGGATCCCGGCCCGTGCAACCATGCCATTCCCATCTCCAGTGCAAGTGTGCGCTGAGGTGGCAGAGAAGTACGCTCTACCATAACCCTTCAAAAAATAAATATCCAGTCAAAACTTATCTTGCACTCAAAACTGATTTAGTAGAACAATGTAATCACATTATCTAATATAACTTTCATTCAGAAATGTAAACCATTGTAAAGTCTCATACCCCAGTAGCCAGAATGGTTGATGCAGCATGGAATCGGTGGAGTGTCCCATCATCCATATTTAACGCTATCACCCCTTGACAGCTACCTAAAGAACAAGCAAATTGTTAAAAAAAAAAAAAAAAAAAAAAATCATGTTTATTTAAGGAACTTCATATATAATTTCATATAATTTAAAATGATCCACCCACTTACCATCACTATTCATTAGGAGATCCAAAGCAAAATACTCCACAAAAAATTGTGTGTTATGCTTCATAGCTTGGCCATAAAGAGTATGTAATAAAGCATGGCCAGTTCGGTCAGCAGCACATGCACAGCGATATGCCTGTCCACCTATCAATAGCAACATTCACATAACAAACATTAAATAGCTTTCAACTTGAATATTATACTGTTTTATTAAGTTCAGGTCAAACTACTCCACCTTTTCCAAAGTCAAGACTCTGACCACCAAATGCCCGCTGATATATTCTTCCCTCTTCAGTTCTAGAAAATGGCAATCCATAATTCTCAAGTTCAATGACAGCTTTTGGTGCCTCCCTGCACATGTACTGGATGGCATCTTGATCACCTGAAGAAATATGATAACCCTTGATTTACATATGGCTTAAAGAATGATAATCATATATTAACTTTTTAAAAAATTTCGCACGCATGTATGTACTCATTATCAAGCAGTTAACATTTAATTTGTACTTCAATTGATACTTCCCACAAAGTAGAACAGATGCAAGTTTAAGCCATCAAACTTACAGCATTTATATACAATAATAGCAAATAGCTTGAATCAAGCCAAATAAAATACTCCCCACAAAGTAGAAGAGATGCAGGGGTAAGCCATCATACTTACTGCATTTATAAACAACAATAGCAAATAGCTTGAATCAAGCCAATAAAGTTTTATTTGTTTTGCAGCAAGTCAATAAATAAGTAGAACATGGCTAATAGCTAAAAATGTTAACTAAATAACTACTACTGATTTAAATTTAACGTTCACATACCCAGCCAGTCGCTTCCTTTGACTGTATCATACATATGCCACCTCCAGTCATCTTCAGTCATGTTCCCTAGGGCAGCGTTTATACCACCCTGCACAGAATTTGAGCATGAACCTAGCTTTATCTAGATAAATGAGAATCATAATAGTTGGCTGAACCACTCTTTACCTGAGCTGCAACGGTGTGGGAACGAGTTGGAAAAAGTTTGGTAATGCAAGCAGTGTTGAATCCATGTTCTGAGAGTCCAATGGCAGCCCTTAACCCCGCACCCCCCGCTCCAACAACGACAGCGTCATACTCATGATCAACAACAGTGTATGAAGAGCGACCTGCAGGCTGCCAGCGCCAGATTCTCATGTTATTTAGGCACACAGAATTTAACGAGGACGTAAGATGAAATAAACTTGACAAAGCGCAATTAGTTTTGTTAAATGCAAATAACTTATCCAATTGCACCATGTCGACTAGACATTTACAAAAGCATGTTTATCCCAGTAGCTGAATAAAACCTCGTTATGCCGTACTTAACGCCATTTCTCAGCAGCCAAACACGAAAAAGAGTAATCGAGGCATCAAGAGAAAAATGGAAGCAAAAGAAAACCGATGATTCAATGAGAATAGAAATACCAAAGGCAAAAAACTATATAGATAGAATTCACGCACCGTATCGGCAGAAAAAGGTCGAGAAATGAGAGATCTGAAAGAAGGAGAGGGAGGCGACGTCCTTGATGAGGTGAAGGAAGAAGAGAAGCTAAGACCGCGAGAAACGCACCGCCACATCTTTACCGGTATCAACCTCCGGAACGATCCTTGTCTCCGCCGCTCCGATGGGGTCTAAAAGTAAGCGAGGCTATAGTAACGGGGGAATTATAAATGAAGACGCAATGTTTCTTCGTTGGAAATCGCTAAGCCCCTAATTTTACTTGGTACTCACTACGAACACGTGAAAAAATACTCTTAATTATTTCAATAAAAGTTAATATATTTTAATCATTTAATAATTATTTTATGTACTCATGTATTTATGTAAATTATAATTTATAGTTTGAATAAATTAAAAATCTTGATTTAATTTAAAAATAATAAAAATTACAATCAAATATTTTAAGGATTTTTTTTAAAAAAAACCTTAAAGTTTTAATTTTTTTTTAAAAAAATCTTAAAATTTACTATTCATCGTAAAAAACCTTAACGTTTGAGAAATAGGTAATTTAAACCTCCGATGAGGGGTGGAGAGTACGTCCTCTCGGGAGAGTACGGCCGATCCAGCTGGACCGGCCGTTCCGTGCTCAATGTGCAAATTTTTTAAAAATTTTTCGGGGAGAGTACGTCCTCTCCTTCTAGAGGACGTACTCTATGAGAGGACATACTCTCCCCCTGAAGGATCCGTAACAAAAGTCATGGGTTCTTGCCAGAGGAGTACGACCGGTCCATCTGGACCGGCTGTACTTCCCTCTAAAAACGAAAATCCATAAATTTTGTCACGGATTTTAAAAAAGAGAAGACTGCTGGTTGTGAGAGTACGGTCGGTTCAACTAAACTAGCTGTACTCTCCCCCAAAAATTTTAGAAAACTTATACATTGAGCACGGGAAAGCTGGTCCAACTGTATTGGTTCAACCGGCTGGTTCAGTTGCTTATTTATCAAACGTTAAAGTTTTTTACGATAAATAGTAAACTTTAACGTTTTTTTCAAAAAAAAAAATCAAAAACTGTAAAATTTATTTTAAAATAAATATTTTTTTAAAAAAATATTTCATTAGTTTTTTTATAATTTTAATTTAATTTTTGAGTTTTTTAAAAATAAATCTTAAAGTTTTGATAAATAGACAATTTGAACAAGCCGATTGAGCTGGACCGACCGTCCCATGTTCAATGTGTAAGTTTTCTAAATTTTTTCGGCGAGAGTACCGGCTATACTCTCATAAGGAAGGACGGCTTAGACCATCTGTCTTCTCTTTCTTAAAACCCATCACAAAAGTCACGGATTTTTATTTTTTGAGAAAGTACGGCCGGTCTAGTTGGACCAGTCATACTCCCTTAGCAAGAACTTGTGACTTTTGTCACGGGTCCATCCTCTAAGGGAGAGAGTACTGACAGTCTATCATTTGGAGTATGTAGCCTAGGGAGAGAATACGTACTCTAAAAGGGAGATGACGTATTCTTCCCCTTATAGTACGTCCTCTAGAGGGGAGAGTACGTACTCTTTCCGAAAAATTTTAGAAAAATTTGTACATTGAGCACGAGACGGCCGGTCCAACTGGATCGGTCGTACTCTCCCGAGAGTACGTACTCTTCACCCCTCCCGTGACTTTTACAATGAACCGGTCCAGCTGGACCAACCTTCCTTTACTCAATGTGCAAGTTTTCTAAAATTTTTTGGGGATAGTACAGTCGGTTTAGTTGAACTGGTAGGACCAGCCGTCCTCTCTTCCTTAAAACCCGTAACAAAACTCATGAATTTTCTTTTTAGGGGGAAGTACAGTTGGTCCAAATAGACTGGTCGTACTCCTCTAGCAAGAACTTGTTACTTTTGTCACGGGTCCTTCAGGGGGAGAGTAGAGAGGACGTACTCTCCCCTATAGAGTACGTCCTCTAAAAGGAGAACGTACTTTAGAGGGAGAGTACGTCCTTTCCTTCTAGAGGACGTACTCTCCCCCATAGAGTACGTGAGAGTACGTCCTCTAGAAGGGGAGAGGACGTACTCTCCCCGAAAAATTTTAGAAAAATTTGCACATTGAGCAAGGGACGACCGGTCCAGTGGACCGGCCGTACTCTCCCGAGATGACGTACTCCCCACCTCTACTCGGAGGTTTAAATTACCTATTTATCAAACGTTAAGGTTTTTTACGATGAATAGTAAATTTTAAGGTTTTTTTTAAAAAAAAATCAAAATTTTAAGGTTTATTTTAAAATAAACCCATATTTTAATTGAAATAAATAAATAATAAAATTATCTTTTTTTTTTTATTGACTAAAATAGAGGGAGACTACAAAGTGCAAACCCAACGTCTAGTACGTACTCAAAACCCATTTATGCAATTACTCGAAAGGAAAGCCTTTTAGTGAAATTCTCGGTGACTCATATTTCTTGATCATCATGAAAGCTACCAAGCATCTAGTTTGGTCAGATATTTCAATAGATATCATCAAAGGCAATTGTCTATGTTGCACCTCGTCAATGAAAACTATTTGATGAAAAGAGTTTATAATTGAAAGGTCATTGGTTAAAGATTCTCTAAACTCATTTTTTCATTGATTTGGATATATATCATCGTTCGAGAGAATTAAAAGTTTAAAAGAGATATTTCAAGAAAGAAAGCAGTTGTCTTTGAGATATCGTCAATGGCTAGAGGTATTTCAAATTTTCGTACTTGATCTAAATGCTTGTTTTTGGCATGTTAGATCATAAAGATTAAATCCATTAGTTGGAGCCTGTAAAGCCTCTTTCTTGACATTTTTTTTATAATGTAAAGTTTTGAATTTTTTTATATTAAAAGTTTACATTTTAGGCGTTTTCGAAACAGTTTTTTGTTACGAATCATACAGAAACTTGATTACGATCATACTGCACTATGAATCTTCTAATTTGGTGTCCAAAATCATGAAATATCGTCGGATTTATGGTGGGTTTCCCGGCGGGTCACGCACGGGTCAAAATGACCCATTTAGAGGTTAAAGATAGCCAAAATCACATGTAGTTTCTGGCAGATTAAGACTACGTGTATTTCGATTATTATATAGAATGCATAATGTGAACTACGTGTAGTCTAAGAAGGATCAAATACTTTATTGCACCTCATAGGATTCAAACCAGCACCCCTCTCGTGAATATTTGAGTAAGCTACCATTAGGCTAGAGTTAATTACTGACAATTTTGAATTTTAAATAAGTATATTATTTATTTTTTTAAAGGTTAAAAATAAAATGGAATAATTTATAGTTCATATTAATTCATGTTCATATATTATATTTTTAAATATGAACATTTTGCTGAATTAATTCAAATGTTGAATGATCTGTGTAATTTGGTTAATTGTTTAGTAGCCACAGTATTTTTAATTGTCTAAATTTCTATATGTATATAATTTTAAGGATCATATTATGACATTTATTGCGATTAATTACGTTAATATAATGAATTTTATCCCACAAGAATCTCTATTGTATCTGTATAATTAATTGGGATAAAATATCGAATTATATTTTTTAAGTTGCCCACAAGTATTAAGAAAGGGAACATAATTCGATAGTTTTATCATAAAGTTATATGAATCATATTGAATTTAAAACTTTAGCCCACAGATAAGTTTTATGTCACTTGGTTCATAATCTTTGAGCATGATTTATATTGTTGATCTCATATTGTAGTTGATAAACATGTCTATTTATTTATTAATTATGAATATTGGTAATTTCTCTTATTTCAAATGTGATATTTCTGAATTAAACGGTGAAAACTTTAAATCTTGGAGAGGGAAAATCCTTTTTCAAATGGGGCTAATGGACAATGATTATATTATAAGAAAAGATGAGCCAATTATTACTCCTACTAACAATAAGGAAGATCTTATTCTAAGTGAACATTGGGAGTAATCTAATCGCCTCAGCATTATGTATATAATAACTAAGATTTGTGCTAGTATACGAGGTTCAGTTGGTGAGCATAAAAAGGTCAAGGATTTGCTGAAGTCTATTGATCAACAATTTGAGACTTCAGATAAAACATTTGTCAACACTATAATAATAAAATTTTCATCATTAAGACTCACATCAGTGAAAGATGTGCGTGAGCACATAATGCAAATGAGGGACATTGCAGCTCAGCTCAAAACACTTGAGATTGACATGTCTGATATTTTTCTTGTGCACTATATTTTGAACACTCTTCCACAAGCATATGAACCCTTCAAAATATCCTACAACATACATAATGATAAATTGTCTATCAATGAGTTATTGACCATATATGTTCAAGAGGAAGGAAGATTAGTTATGTAAATGGATGAGAGTGCATATGTGGCAACACATGGAAAGAGTTGCGTCAAGCCAAATAGAAGGGGAAAGGTAAAATGTCTATCCGAGATGCTAGAATCAAGAAAGAATCCAGGTATTTCTTGTGTAACAAGAAAAGACACATAAAAAAGGATTACACCAAATATAAAGTTTGGCTTGAAAAGAAAGGTATGTTAATCTCAAATATGGTTAATTCTATTTGCGACACATGGTGGATTGATTCGGGTTCTACAATCCATCTTTCAAATACCTTGCAAGGTAGGAGAAATCTAAGGAAGCTAGTGGGAAGTGAGCAATACATCTATACAGGTAGTAAGATGCGTTCACGTGTGGAAGCCATTGACATATACACTTTAATCATAAGTAGTGGTTTTGTACTAGAGCTTGAAAAAATATTTTATATTCCTATTTCTTCTAGGAATTTGATTTCTGTATCGAGACTTGTACCATTAGGATACTTCTTTAACTTTTCAGATGTAAACTTCAGTTTATTTTACAAATCTGAACTTGTTGGGAATGAGATGGTCTTTTCTTTCTCAATTTTCAAAGTGATACTACTTATAATGTTATGCGTGTTTATGTTGGTAATAAAAGATATGTTACAAATAAAGATTATTCTATTTTATGGCACTGGAGATTGTGACATATCTTCATAGAGAGAATGAAAATATTAGTAAATGATAAAGTATTTTGTGCTTTGAATTTTACTGATTTTAACACTTATGTGGACTGCATTAAGGGTAAGCAGACCAACAAGAGTAAACAAAGTGAAAAAAGGAGTACTGACATATTAGAGATCATTCATATGGATATTTGTAATCCGGTTATGGACTCTTATGGTCCAAGATACTTTATCTCTTTCATAGATGATTTTTCGCGATATATGTACATCTACTTGCTTTATCATAAGGATGAAGCACTAGAAGTCTTTAAGGTTTTCAAGGCTGAAGTAAAAAAACAGTGCAGTAAACAAATAAAGATCGTGAGAAGTGATAGGTGATGAGTATTATGGTAGATAGACTGAGAATGGACAAGCACCTGGTCTGTTTGCGAAGTTTCTTCAAGAGCATGGAATAATTTCTCAATATACTATGTTTGGTTCTCCAGACCAGAATGAGGTAGCTGGAAGAAGAAACTGAACATTATTAGACATGGTGAAGAGTATGTAGCAGCTCCAAACTTCCAGATTTTTTGTGGACTGAGGCACTTAAGACGGCCGTATATATATTAAATCGAGTTCCAACAAAGGTTGTTGCTAAAACACCATTTGAGTTATTAAGGGTTGGAAGTCAAGTTTACAACATATACGCATATGAGATTGTCCGTCTGAAGTAAATATATATAATCCACAAGAGAAGAAACTAAACCAAAGGACTATAAGTAGATATCTCATAGGATATGCTAAAAAGTCTAAAGGTTATAGAATTTATTGTCTATCTCATAGAACTAGAATTGTGGAATCAAGAAATGACAAATTTTTTTAGAATCACTTGATTAGTAGGAGTAATCAATTTTGGCATATTGTAACTAAAAGATATCACATTGATGTTTAATTTTGTAAATCAAGTGATAGATTGATTATTATAAATCACACTCCTCTAGACCAAATGAGTGTTGAACAATCAATCATTGAAGCTCCACAAGTTGCTGATAATAATCAATTAGATCAAATTCTTGAGAGAATACCAGAAATTGTTGATCAATGAGTTGAACAACATATTTCTCAAGAAAATGTGGAAACAACATTAAGGAGATATAATAGAGAAAAGAAATCGACAATCTCTAATGAGTATTCTGTGTATTTAGAAGAATTGGATTATAATATTGAGCTGAAAATGATCATCAAACGTTTTCACAAGCCGTGAGCTTTAAAGAACCAGTATAATGCTATGAAAGATAAGATGGATTCTATAAGTTCTAATAAAGTTTAGAATCTCGTCAAGTTGCATGTTCCAATAAAATTCATAGGATGTAAATGCGTTTTCAAAACTAAAAAAAAATTCATTAGGCAACATTGAAAGATTTAAAGCTAAACTCGTAGCTAAAAAATTCACTCAATTGAAATGAATCGACTACAAGGAGACTTTTTCTCTTGTATCTAAGAAAGATTCTTTAAGTTGCAACAAATAGATGTGAAAACGACATTTTTAAATGGAGATCTCGAGGAAGAAGTTTATATGAAACAACCTGAATGATTTTCTTTTAGTAAAGGTGAGCATTTAGTTTGCAAGCTTAGAAAATCCATTTATCGATTGAAACAAGCTTCTCGCTAATGGTATTTAAAATTACATGATGTTGTCTCTTCATTTAGTTTGTAGAGAACATTATGGATTAATGTTTATACCTTAATGGTCGGTGGGAGTAAGATTTGTTTCTTAATTCTATATGTAGATGATATTTTACTTGCTGCTAATGATAAGAGATTATTACATGAGGTGAAACAATTTCTCTTGCAAAACTTTGACATAAAAGATATGGGTGATGCATCCTATGTTATAGGAATTAAGATATATCGAGACAAATTTCAAGGTATTTTGGGTCTATCTCGGGAAGCCTATATCAATAAAGTTTTAGATAGATTTAGGATAAAAGACTATTCACCTAGTGTTGCTCCCATCATGAAGGGTGACAGGTTCAATTTGAATTAGTGCCTGAAGAACGATCTTGAGAGGGAGCGAATGAAGAATATTTCATATGCTTCAGCTATTGGAAGCCTTATGTATGCTTAGGTTTGCACTAGACCTGACGTTGCATTCGTTGTTAAAATGTTGAGACGATATCAGAGTAATCTAGGAATAAACCACTGGATAGCTGCAAAGAAGATTATGAGATACCTTCAGGGGACAAAGGATTACATGCTTATATACAGACGGACTGATGACTTGGAAGTGGTTGGATGTTCCGATTCAGACTTCGTTGGCTGTGTTGATTCTCATAAATCAACTTCCGAATACATTTTTATGTTAGCTGGTGGACCTGTGTCATGGAGGAGTGCAAAACAATCACTGACTGCTACTTCTACTTTTGAAGCAGAGTTCGTTTCTTGTTTTGAGGCTACACTGTATGGTGTATGGATGTGCAGTTGTATTGCTAGGCTTAGAATTGTGGATTCAATTGCTAAGCCATTGAGATTGTATTGTGACAACTTAGTTGTTATTTTTATGGCTAAAAATAGTAAAAATGGTAGTCGAAGCAAACACATTGACATAAAGTACTTAGCCATAAGAGAACGTGTAAGGATAAATCAGTGGTCATTAAGCATATTAGCATTGAGTTAGTGTCAGCTGATCTTTTGACAAAAAGCATGCCACTGCCAAAATTTAAGGATTATGTACAATGCATGAGACTTGGATCCCTTATGTAATTTCGTTGTGAGAACGAATGTTTTAATAAAATTGTGTGATGTTTTCTCATGTTTGTTTTATATATGCACATATTTAATGTTGACAAATATCGATAAAGTATGGACTTAGAATAAACATAGGGTTTATTCATAAAGTTTATGAAAAATAAAGAAGTAACATAATGCATTGTGATACATGGAAGATACTACTCGATTTAATTAAGAAGACATATCGTCATGATTCATGTATTGTGTTTACTTACTAAAGAAATAAAAAAAAACAGACCAAGTGGGAGAATGTTAGTAATTATATTAATTACTATATAGTTTGATCAGGTATTTCAATAGACACCATCAAAGTCAATCGTCCATATTGCATCCGGTCAATGGAAACTCTTTGATGGAAAGAATTTATAATTGAGGGGTCATTGGTTGAAGGTCCTATAAGCTATTTTTCTCATTGATTCGGATATACAAGAGAATTAAATGTTTAAAAGAAATTCTTCAAGAAGAAAAGCAGCTATCCCTGAGATATCGTAAATGGCTAGAGATATTTTGAATTTTCATACTTAATCTAAATGCTTGTCTTCTGTTATAAAAAGACATGTTAGATCGTAAAGATTAAATCCATCAATATGATTGCGAGATGTCTGTATACTAGCCCGAACTAACTATTCTCTTCTAGTTCATTGCATTATTATTTTAAATTTCATAAAGTTTAATGGTTCATAACAATGATAAACTATCATTTTAATTATCACAAATTTACATTCGTGTATTTTAACAAGGCACGTGCATTTGAGACACTCTTTAATGGAAAGAATCGTTTAGTGTCTTGAGTTAGAGTTTCAAATCCTATCAATTTAATTAATTCTTATTATTGGAAGTCTACACCATCAAGAGAAGATCGATCAAGAGTTAGGAGGTTCTAAATCATTAAGTACGATGAAGGGAAAATCAAACATAAAGTTAGAGTGTCAATGGCGAAAGGTACCTAAATAATTCTGCATACGGTCTATTTGCTTATATGGTTTAGTAAGTGTGTTTAGATCGAGATTAAAGTCTAACAGTTGGTATCAAAGTATTAAAAATACTTCTGTCTTGATGTTTTAAATATCAAAGTTTTGAGATTTTTTTAAAAATTTCAAAGTTGTGTTTTCAACGTATTTGATTTTTAAAAAATATTATAAATAATTTAAATATTCGAGTTATAACATTCTACAGTGAAAAATGTTAAAAATGATGTTTAGAAATGATATCAATCATTGGATTTTTCATGAGTTTTGCTGATTTTTCAAACTAAGTAAGTCAAACCCCCTTAAGAAAGAAGATTAGAGAAACTATATGTAGTTTATGACGATCTAAAACTACATAGTCCAAATTTTAAATTCTCAATCTAAAATTTTAATTTTAAGATACACAAATTTTCTCAATTTGATTTTGCAAATAAAATTTAATTTCGAACGTTATAACCCTAAATTCTAATATTTGAAAGTCTTAAATGAAATCTTTAAATATGCAGAAGCTTTTAAAGCAACATTCAAATAATAAATAGCTTGCTCAAAATTGGAATAAATGTAGAATGGAAACAATTCATAAAAATTTTATCAACGATAAAGTCAACATAATTTATTCGAAATTTCAACTGAAATAAAAACATAAAATATCATTGAAAACTGAAACATACTAATTTAAATTCGATGCAAAAACATTTTCTTCTTCTGTATTCTCACTTGCCTCTGGAAGGTTCTCAATCATAGCAATTTTTTCTTCAAATAAAATCTCATCTACAACACAAAACTATAAACTATGAGACAAACTCAGTAAGTGAAAATACTTGCAAGTGCAAAATTTACATTTTGATTTATCAAATCCTAACTTAACAGTTACATACTGGTTCGTAACTTATTTTTCAACCTTCGTTCAGGCTTAGTCATCTCATTGTCGTTCAGATTTTGACATTTCATTTTCATTTAAACATAGACATCTCATTGTCGTTCAGGCGTAGCCATTTCATTTTCGTTCAATCTTAGTCATCTCATTGTCGTTCAGACTTTGTCATCACATTTTCTGTCAATTCTATCATATTAACACATACAAAATATCCTATCAATTTTATCTTTTAAAACGATAGTATATCAATGGTTAAACATGTGTGTTCTATTCAAATATCAGAATAAAATATATAGAAAAAATAATATAAAATTTGTGCTATAGAGTCGTAGTCAAAACGTTGAAAATGTGGTATTTTCACTTTCCTGATGAATTCCGAGAGTTTAGGTTTATCGAGATATTTTCAAGGTTCTAAGTAATATCCTGCCTAAATAAAATACATGTATCAAATTCTCACTTAGATAAATCTAATTTCAAAAGAATTTAGGCAAAAATTTCTTATGTGTACACTTCATTCGGATAGGGTCGAATTGGATAGATTCGAACGACTTTCGAGATTTTTCCTGCATAAATAAAATATTCGGTATTAATTTCTCATTTTAATAAATTCATTTCAAAAGGATTTAAGTAAAAATTTCTTACCAGTTTGTCGGTTCGGTCGGATTAGGATCGTTTCGGATCGCTTTTGGTTGAATTTTGACTGTTCGAAAGCAATTTGGTTCCTCTTGGGAATTCATGTCAAAATTAAGGTCGGATCCGATTCAGTTAGACTGGATCTTGTTTGGTTGGACCGATTCTGTTGCATCTGGGCCAGTTTTGTTTGCTAGACCCATTCGTTTGGACTGCTCTTTAGTGAACCGGGTCAGGTTCTTAAAAAAACTAAAATCTTCTTCTTTCTCCCTCCTCCTTCGTGATTCCTTCGCGTTTCCTTCGTCAAGCACTCTAGACCACCAAAGAAGAAAATCGTGCGGTGACGGCTTCGACAACTTCTTAACCAACGTCCTCCTAAAATCCAATTTCCACTTGGATTTTTAGTTCTGAAAATCTAAATCCAATCGGATTTCCTATTGAATGCCTGCCTTCTTGCAAATTTTCTATCCAGATAGCAAATCTGATTCTCAATTAGATTTTCAGAGGCTCTGGGGGTTACAGCTTAGCAAAAAATTTAATTCCCAATCGAATTTTCAGAGAATTCTGGGTGTAATAGAGTGTTGAATCGGATTTTACTATGATTTTTTAGAGATTTAGGGCTAAAATCTCATATTTTGGTTTGATTTGGGGATTTCGAATTTCGAATTGAAATTAGGAACCCTATATCATTACACTTGTACCTTTGAGATATTCCTATAACTTTTTAGATGTGAACTTCTGTTTTTTTTCAAATCTAATCTTGTTGGGAATGGTATGTTATTTGATGGTCTTTTTTCTCTTAATTTACAAAGTAATACTGTTCACAACTCTATGCATATATACTGGTAATAAAAGAGAATTCCTTTAACTTATGGCCCCGGAAGATTAGAACATATCTTCATAGAGAAAATTAAAAGACTAATAAATGATAATGTACTTAGTACTTTAGATTTTAATATTGACACTTGTGTAGACTACATTAAGGGTAAGCATACTAATAAGAGTAAAAAAAGTGCAAGAGAAGTACTGACATATTAAAGATCATATATTCAGATATTTGTACTCTAGTTATAGATTCGTATGGTTTTATATATTTCATCTCCTTAATAGATGATTTCTTGCAATATATGTATATCTACTTGTTTTATAATAAAGATGAAACATTAGAAATCTTTAAAAGGCTGAAATAGAAAAACAATCCAGTAAGCAAATAAAGATTGTACGAATTGATAGAGGTGGAGAATAATATGGTAGTTACATTGAGAATGGACGAGTACATGATTCGTTTGTGAAATTTTTTTAAGAGCATGAAATAGTTACTCAATATAGTATGTTTGGTTCTCCAAATCAAAGTGGTGTAGCTGAAAGAAAAAATCAAACATCATTAGATATACTGAGAGGTCTACGAGTTATAAATTATATTGTCTATCTCTAACTCTAGAATTATGAAGTCAAGGTATACCAAATTTCTTTAGAATCACTTGATTAGTGGAAGTGATCAATTTCAAAATGTTGTTACTGAAAAAGATCACATTGATGTTCAACTTTCTAATCAAGTGATTGATTAATGGGAGTGTTAAACAATCATCATTGAAGCTTCACAAGTTGTTGATAACAATCAAGTAGATTAAATTCTTAAGCAAATATCGAAAATTGTTGATCAATCAGTTGAACGACATAGTTCTCAAAAAATGTAGAAACAACATTTAAAAGATCTACTCGAGAAATGAAATCAATAGTTTCTAGGGATTATGTTGTATACTTACAAGAATCAGATTATAATATTGGAGTTGAAAATAATCTTAAAACATTTTCACAAGCTATAAGTTATAAGGAATCAAACTTATGTTAAGATGCTATGAAAGATGAGATAAATTCTATGAGTTCTAATAAGGTTTGAGATCTCGTCAAGTTGCCTCTTGGTGTAAAAGTCATAGGGTCAAAATGGGTTTAAAACTAAGAAAGATTTATTGTGCAACATTGAGATATATAAGACTAGACTTGTTGCTCAAAAATTCACTCAAAGAGAAGAAATTGATTATAAGGAGACATTTTCTCTCCTATCTAGGAAAGATTTCTTTCGCATCATTCTACCATTAATTGCACATGTTGGCTTGGAGTTGCAACAAATGTATGTAAAAACAACATTTCCAAATGAAGATCTAGAGGAAGAGGTTTATATGAAACAAGTTGAAAGATTTTCTTTTAATGAAGATGAACATTTAGTTTGCAAGCTTAAAAAATCCATATACAGATTGAAACAAGCTTCTCGCCAATGATATTTAAAATTTCATGATGTTATCTCTTCTTTTGGTTTTCAAGAGAATATTATGGATCAATGTATATATCTTAAGGCAGTGGGAGTAAGATTTGTTTTCTTATTTATACATGAATGATATTTTGGTTATTATTATTGATAAAGAATTATTACATGACGTGAAACAATTTCTCTCTCAAAATTTTGATATAAAGGATATAAGTGATGCATCCTATGTTATAAGAATTAAGATACATCGAAACAAATTTTGAGGTATTTTGGCTCTGTTTCTGAAACCTATATCAATAAAGTTTTAAAGCAATCCATGATGAAAGATTGTTCATTGAGTGTAGCTCTTATTGTGAAGGGTGTTAGATTCTATATGAATCAATGTCTGAGGAACGATCTTGAGAGTTTCAATTGTTGAAAGTTTTATGTATGCTCAGGTTTGTACAAGATTTGACATTACATTTGTAATAACCCAAAAATTTTGGATTTTTTTAAAATTTAATTTCTGAAACTTTTAATTTAACTTCGGTTGGAGTTTCAGAAAAATACTTAATGGGAGAATTAAATTATAAAACTCGAAGTCTAGTTTTGTGGTGGTTTTTGAGATTTTTAAAGTCGGGAGTGCAAATATTTAGGGAAGTTACGGACGATAAAAACACGTGAGGGTGTTTTGGTAATTTTATTATTTAAATTATTTTATAAAATTAAAATTTTATAAAACAACTGAACAACTTTCGTGAAGCCGTTCAGTGCTCGGGTTTTTCGCTAGTGCCGAGAGCGAACGCGGGAGAGAGGGCGATCGAGGAGCTCGATTTTGGTCTTCGATCGGTGGACGGCGGGCGCGGGTTTGTGAGCGGAACCGCAGTCGAGCATTGCTTCTCCGACGAACCGAGGTAGTTCGGTTTCAACAGCTCAAACCCCCAAGGTGAGGGCCAAGCGTGTTCTGCCGACGACTGCGAAGAATGGCCTCATTCGGTTCTATTGCCGGCAGCCGAGCAGTCAGATTTTAGTCTACTTCCATTCCCCCACCTGAGTGCAGAGCGACACCACCCTGTAAGTCTCTCTCTCTCCCTCTGCTGTTCTGTCCGGTTTGGCCGAGACTAAGGTTTGGCTTCCCTCCGTTTTTCTGTGAATTTGGCTGAAATGTTGAGTGGATTAGGAGGGTAAGTGTGTGTTAGCGGGTGGACAGTAGGAGACCGGTGAGAGGGAAAGAAACCGAGGTAGAAGGTTGAGCCAAAATTCAGATTTTGTACTTGAATTTCTGATTTCGGGTTAGATTGTGCTTAATAGGTTGAAATGTGATTGTTCGGTGAAGAAATTGGCGAGATTGGATCGAAGTTGAGATTTCGGCTATTTTTCTTATAAAAACAGATTCTGTTTTTGGCTGTTTTGGCCTGGCTTCGGTTGATCGTTTCCAATTCTGTTTTTATGGGTTAAATTAGGTTATTATATGAACGTATGGCCGCTTGAATCATTCGATTCCGATATCCGACGCAAAAGTTATGCGCGTCCGAACTTTAAGTTGGTTTTCGGACGAATCCATTTTTGGTGACCGTTTTAACTGGAACTTCATGAGTTTAGTTAAGGAATATTATTTTCGCTTATTTGGTAAATTTTGAAGTAAATATTGATGAGTGATTATTTGTGTTTTAAGTTGAGACACTTTTTGGCGAAGCAGTGCATGCATGCGTTTTGCCCAAGTGGGCCTCCACCGTAGAACTTAGGGTTTATGTGATGGATTGTAGTGTGCGTGCGTATTGTTTGGCATGCATCATATTTTAAAAATGTGAACGAAAATGTTTTGAGCATGTTTTGAGTATGGGGTGAGACGTGTGGCGGTGATACCACGGATCCCGCTAGTGTGCGAGTCGGTGCTTCACCAGTCGCGGATTCCACTCGATGGGTGGGCCGGCTGGGCCGTCATGCGGCGTGAATGTGTTGACGGTGAGGATATGGGCAGTGGTACCGCGGATCCTACTAGTGTGTGGGCCGGTGCAATACCAGTCGCGGATGCTACTCGATGGGTGGGCCGGCTGGGCTGTCGCGAAACGTGTGTGTGGCAACTATGGCCCCGTGCTGGGGAGGCTGGGACGGGGGCGACGTGTCAGGGTGTAGAGTGGCGCGAGGTACACCCTTACCCTGATGTGGTTGTCGTGTGGTGATGCGTGTGTGTAGCTTGTGGGCCTCGTTGCTGGGGAGTCCGGGACGGTGGCGACGTGTCAGGGTGTAGGGTGGCGTGAGGTTCCTCCTTACCCTGGTGCGGCTGCACTACGCGTCACAGATGTGACAACATGAGTGTGAGTGTAGAGACTGCATGTGATAGGATTGCATTGTCGACTTTTACTTTCATATCACATTACTTACTGAGCGTTAGGCTTATGTTGTGTGTTCTGTAGTGTAGGTGCTGACGATACTGCTGGTGAGTCTCGAGAGCCTAGTCCAGAGGCGTAGGATGGTTTGCGGCGTGCGCCCGAGGCACCGGATGACGGATTTTGTTAGGGCGACCCGACCCGTTCTGGTGGTAGGTGATAGTGGATTTATTATTTTATGTCGGGTATTTGTGTAGACAGTGGAGTTGTATAGACGTTGATTTTTTGAGATTGTATAGAGGGGTTGTAATGTTTTGGGGACACGTACGTATTGTTATATGTTAGAGTATGATATTACTCTATACTGGGGACTTTCTTCATTTGTATTTGATGGGTTTTCGTTGTCCTTAAACTCTGATTTTGTTATGGTGGTTTTCTCTGGATGGTTGATAGTTAAATATTGTTGGATTATGGTGAATTGTGTACAGGGTTTAAATTTTGGGATAGTCAGTTTTTAGCCGTTACTCTGCCGAAATTTCGGAAGAGAGGTTGGGAGTCGAGGGGATATGGAATGGGTTGAGATGTGAATAGTGAATGCTAGAGAAGGGTAGATGAGCGTGGGAGTGCGGCGTGATCGCAGGTGCGCGGGGCACGCGGCCCTGCGGTTGCTCACGGGTCGTGCGGCGCCGGGTGAGGGCGTGCGCGCGGACGTGCTGTACAGTGGCAGAGTGCGTGGGGCACGCGGCGCTGTGAGCGTGCGCGAGACACAGTGACGTGGAGTTGGCACGTGCGGCACTACGAGAATGCGCGCGGGGTGTCGAAGTGGAGACGTGAGTGTGCGGTACCGGATTGTGTAGTTCGAGGGGTGCGTTGGATTTTTCCTAGGATTTCAAGTCTTACCGTTTTATCTTAAACTATTTTAAATAGTTTTCTTTTTCGCTGCGTAGTTTTTATGTTGAGGATTTCGTGTTCCCTCTTCGAGACTCGAATTGTTTACGAATCGAGTCGAAAATTTTTCATACTCACAAATGTTCTTTTGAAAATGATTTGAAAACGAAAGAAGTATTAAATTGAGTGAGTTATGTCAAGTGTTAGTGTGTGTAGTGTGTAGATGCACTATAGCGCACCAGGAACGCGAGGTTTTCTCGGGGTGTTACAACATTCACATTTGGAATAGAGTAATCCAAAAATAGACTAGTGGGTAGCTGCAAAAAAGGTGGTGGGGTACCTTCAAGAGATTGAGGACTACATGCTTATATGCAGATGGATTGATAATTTGGAAGTGATTGATTATTTCGATTCAAACTTTGTTGGTTGTGTTGATTCTCTAAAATCAATGTCTAGATACATTTTTATGTTTGCTAGTGAAGATGTGTCACAGAAAAGTGTAAAACAGACACTAACTCTTACTTCCACTATGGATGCTAAATTCGTTTCATGTTTTGAGGCTACTTTACATGGTATATGATTGAAAAGTTTTTATACTCGATTTAGAATTATGGATTCAATTACTAACTATTGAGGTTGTACTGTGACAACTCAACTACTGTTTTTATAGCTAAGAATAATAGAAGTTGTAGTCGGAGTAAGAATATCAACATCAAGTACTCAGATATGAGAAAGCGTGTTAAGAATAAATCAATAATTATTGAGCACATTAGCACTGAGTTAATGTTAGTTGATCCTTTGACAAAAGACATGCCTCCGTCAAAATTTAAAGATCATGTACAAATAATGAGACTTGGTTCCTTTACATAATTTAATTGTAAGAACAAAAATTAATGAAATTGTGATGTTTTCTAATATTGTTTTGTCATATGCTCATGTTTATTTTGGAAAACATCAATAAAGTTTGAATCTAAAATAAACATAGCGTTTATTGATTAAGCTTTATGAGCTTGTGGTTAAGAAACATAATGCATAGTAATACATGCAAGATAATACTCGACTTTAAGAGTATCTATCTGTAACATCTCCCAGTGCTCCCATATAATATTGTCTGTTTAAGATCAGTGATTGCACGGATTTATTCTTAGGGTTAACCTAAAATGTGTCGTATTAGGTAATAAATGAGACTTTATTTATAAACAATGTATTTTTCACTATCTAAAATGATGTGAGTTTGTGCACCCCAACTAATATGGGTTGAGCCCTCACATAAGGCCATCATTGTCTTCACATGTTGGGCTATCACAATCTCTACCCTTCGATGCATGACGTCCTTATCGGCCCTACTTTTGATTGGTTAGTGCCTCTAATACCATTTGTATCGTTCCTTAATGCTCTTAGTACAATATTGTATGTTAAGGTTCAGAGGTCGCTAAATTTATTCTTGGAGTTAGCTTAAAATGCATTGTATTATGCAATAATAAGAATTTTATTTATAAATAATGTATTTTTCATTTTCTCAAGCAAAAATATAGGCCTTCATTGTTTGCACATTACGAGTTGTCACACTATCACTATCATTCATGTATTTTATTTCTTAGCAAGGAAAAAAATGAGAATATGGATCAAGTGGGAGAATTTTAAATTTATATTTTATTATGTTAAATGGTAAACTATCATTTTAATTATCATAATCTTACACTCATATCTTTTAAACACTCGTGTCTTTTAAAAAGATGCGTACATTGAAAAGAGTCATTGATTATTAGAAGTCTACACTATCAAAAGAAAATTGATCAAATAGTTGAAAAGTCCTAAATCGTAAAGCATGATAAAGGGCAAATCAAACATAAAGTTAGAGCGTCATTGACAAAAGGTACGTAAATAACTTAGAATACGGGTTATTTACTTATATAGTTTAGCAAACATGTTGTGATTAAAGTCTAACAAGTCATTCTAGATTTTGATGGGTTTAATATTTTCTTCTGCTGAAATATTTTAATGGGTTTCAGTTAGCCATTAATCTGATGGTTAATCAGCTTTTTGGGGTTTCAAATGAAGCAGAGGTGACTGGTATGGCTCAAATGTTCTCCGTCTTCCTCGATGGTTGTTTATCTCTTCCGATCAACTTTCCTGGTTCAGCAACGCAAAGAAAAGTTTCATTTGGAGATTGTTTGCCATACTCATGGTCTTTAAAACTAATCTGGAGCTGACAAACCTCTGTTCGGTTCGGATTTGGTCCACTTTCAAAGTTCACACCTAACCGACGTTCGATCCTAAAATTTGAAAATTGATCGAGAGATTTCAACGTCTAATTAATTTAATTTATCGTAATTTAAAAATTATTCAACTTTATTTTTAAAAGTTCTGTCTTTACTTCAATTTTATTCTTTATTGTGATTCTATTTTTGTACTAGTAGTGAAATTGGAACCCAAACGAAGCCGAACTAAGATTTTAGGTTCAATTCCTGTTTGATTCTTGTGAAAAAAGAAAAATTCAATAGTAAAGTAACCAGAACCGATCTCTACCAGTTTGGTTAAATTCCAAACCGAACCGAGAACACCCTCATTGTGCTAATGTTTACTTTAGGGAAACCAGAATAAAATTTGTTTGCCCACCATTGTAAACGCAGAATCTGTTGTTTCATCCAAAAGCTTTACTCCTCCCTCAATGTAACATGAGCATCCAAATCGAACCGGGAACACCCTAATCGTACTAACAATTTACTTTTGAGAAACCAGGGATAAAATCAGTTTCCCCATCATTCTAAACGAAGAGCAAAATCTGTTGTTTTGTCCAAAAGCTTTGCTAATTCCTCTTCAGCGTAACACGCGCGCTATGAGAAGATTCATTTCGGGCAAATTGTGAGGGGGGAAAAACGCCAACATGTGTCGTTGCATATTTTTTAATGGTTTCTTAACAACAATGGTCAATTTGTCAACCAAGCATAGTTCAAGGACATCTTGTTTACAAAAATAACACAAATTCCATAATTCAAAACTTACATAAGACTTTACCCTAATCATTGTTATTCAAAATAATCTACATAGATGTGTAATTGTAAGAGTTTTTAGGAAGAAATCCCATTCGTAGACTCGAGAAAGACCATTCCCCCAAGCAGAAGCACCTGATCCCTAATCCAATTAATAAGCAAGTCACTAAGACAAATCTTACTGAAATCTTGAAAGGCAGTTGATTCTGATTTACGGTGAAACTTGACCAAAGTCCGAAAGGGGATAATCCCTTGTCTCTTGTTTTTGAACCTTCATCTGCCGCGCCGTCGTATTTTCCTTTTCGAAGTCGTGAATCTATTTCGACTCAAAAGAGTTCGATTCCCTATACTAAAATGAGAAGAATCTCTGACCAGTTCTGGGACAGATCAGTTTGAACACTTGCGAAACAAAAAATTTGGTTCAGGCAAGTCAGTCTTTGGTTCCTGGTTGTAAATACAAAAAAAAAAAAAAAAAAGCTTGGCCCTCACCCAACGCAAATTCATTCCAGATCTGATTTCCGACGGCAAACAGAGCTAAAACTGACCCAAAACAGACAAATCTAACACATGCTACTGTAGCATAAAAGTCGAAAAGTAGGCTTAATCCCCGAATTTCAGAGCCAAGGTCGTTGTACAAGTAGAGGCCCTTTGCACTAATTATGGGTTTAACCAGAACAACAAAAAACATACAAAAGTTCAGAAGCAGCTGCTGCTTGATAAGCTTCTCACGTTATTCAACTTCACCATCTCCTGCGATAAAAAATGATATACTTCATGTTAATTATTAAAATGCCAGCGGCATGGTAGGCTGATTAGGAAACTTACTTGCAATAGGCACTGTTTCAGGTAATTAATAATCATCCCTTGAAAGAGATCTCTCTGACCGTTTATACTCGTGTTCAACATCTCGAGTACGTTCTTTCTCCCGTCGCTCATAGTAATAGTCATCCTCGACTCTGTCATATTGATCACGATTTCTATCAGAATATTGATCAGAACGGTCTTGATCATCATACTGGCTTCGATCACGAAGCCTCTCATACTGATCATATTGCTCGTTATCACGATCTGGATCTGGATGCCTATGCTCCAAGTTTCCATACCATGCCCGATCATCTTCTGGTGGATAATAGTCCTTTTCTGGTTTCCTTTCGCTATGTTTGTCCCTCTCGTGTTTTGATTCACCTCTATCGTACTCCAACTCTCGATCATCGGATCGCCCACGCTCATTGTCCAGATACCCACCTTCATAGTCCCTCTCTCTTTCCCTATCACGAAAGCGGTCACGATCGCGCTCTCGATCCCGGTCGCGGCCTCTAACACGTGCTCTATCACGATCATGGCCTCGATCTCTCTCCTTTTCTCTTTCCTTCTCTCTATCTTTATCCTTCTTCCTATCTCGATCTCTATGGCTCCGATCTTCTCTATGGTCACGATCTCTTGGCCTGTCATGGGAGCGCTCGCGAGATTTCTCCCGCTCTCTTTCTTTGTCCCTTCCTCGCTCATTTGATTTTTCCCTGTCTCTTCACATTTCATGGAGAATCATTAGTAACTATTGTTAGAAGAAATTGCCACATAAGAGGAATCTGTAATAAAAAAAACTTAGTTTCTTACAAAAACAATACAGAAAAAAGCTAAAAGAAATTTACTATTTTTTTTTTTTAAAACTACACCAAATACTTCCTTGAATTAGAAATAATGAGCAGAAATAAGTTACTTTGACTATATAATGTCAAACTTAATGATTGCGAAAAAAATGCAAAGTTTTTGAAAAATTTTACCGCTCTCCGTGACGATCATCCCCTGTCCTTGGTTCCTCTGATCGCGATTGTCCTCCTGGCTGCACTAGCTCTCTGAGAAACAGAGAAGAAGAAAAGCAGATAAAATCAAAATCAAAATCAAAATCAAAATCAAAAAATAAAATCCAGAAAACTCTCATCAACACCCTAAACTGACCAAAAGCTACTAGATGCTTTGCAATGAAATTCGAGTTTAGCATCAGTGCAGGAAGGAGAGAGAACTAGAAGGTCATTCATGAAAACACTAGAATGTTAAGCATCAATATTTTAGAAAAGAATACAATCATAAAAAACAGAACAGTTCTAGTAAGGAACAAGAACATAAATCATCATGTCAAATACACTGCACGTTTCTCCCTACCATTAACATTACATTCAAGATGATCAGTTTACTTCACAAAGATAATAAGTCAAATGAATCCCAAACTGGAAAAAAAAAAGATATGTTCTTACATAAATACATAGTTCAAATTTAAATTGTTCTTTCTAACCATAACTGTAGATCAGAATTAAGTGATAGTTCAACTTAACAATTAAGGCTATACACTCATGCTATCATTTTGAATGAGTGGATTAATAGGGTTACACCATTAAACAATCTTCAGTTGAAAGCAGCCAAAGACGCACTGAAACAGCATCTGCCTTAGATGCTCTATGACTGGCTAAAACGAACCTTGAATCCTCAGATCCCATTCAAGTTCAGTAATTTCAAATGTTAAAATTGCCAAAAAAAAAAAAGAAAAAGAAAAGAAAAGGAAATCAATCAAACTTAAAATATAACCTCCCCGAATGCCGATGATTTTCTTCCCCTCCAACTCTGCTAGTGCCAAGACCTCCGCCCAATCGTCGAGGACGCCAATTTGGGACAGTTCTTCCACGCTCAACATCTACAAGTACCCTTCTACCATCAATCTTCCTACCATCAGCTTGTTTATATGCAGCTGCATGGTATTCACAAGAAATCCTTCATAAATTGTAATCAACAATATAAATAAAAAGTATGGAGAATTATATGAAAACAAACCTTTCATGTCTCGTTTGTGCACATACTCAATAAACGCGTATCCTCTAGGTTTACCAGATTCTTGATCTGTAATCAACCTAACCTGTGAAACAAAATGGTAAAAAGGGCATTCTACTAGCAATGGAAATGATAAGCTCCCAAAGATACATGAAACACTCTCATAAGTTGCTTCACCATTTCAACCAAGATAAAAAGTACAAGTGGAAAACAAATGCTTAGCATCTCCAACTGGCACGGAAGAAAGGCATTATGCCTCTTTACCGTGCTCACCTTTAATTTACGGAGCTTCCACTGGCGAGATGCATCATCAACAGCTAGTGTCCAAGAAAAATGTATTTGTGACCAGTTACCAGTTGTGTACATACTAAGCTCCCCTTACCAGGGATTTTTTTATTTTTATTTTATTGAAATAGTGAAATAGATATAGATAAAACAGAAAATACCAGGACATCTTCTCAACAGCAGATATATTTTTGAAACCTTTAAGCCAAAAGTAAAACTTTTAGCAGCAGGAAATGCAAGTAGTCAAAATTTAAAGAGATGGGACAAGTACTAATACTCCCTATTTGTTTTACCCAGAGAAGCGAAGGTTAAGAGAAGATGTCAGTCCCTTCATTTCTTCAAAAATAAAGGCCAGCAAGCAAAATGTAACACTGCTCTGGCCAACTTAACACTTTTGGCTTTGCCTGGTGGGATGCAGAACCATCTTTTGAATGGGGATTGTTTGAAAATAATTAAACAGAATATGGCTAAGCACATAGTAGTTTCCTCCTTGCAAGGAAATTTTCTTTACATGTCAAGAGTTTTTTATGAAATTTCCCTCAGCCCAGGTCATAAAAATTTCTCAACTCGACTTTATCAAAGGACTGTAATCAAAGAATAAATCAAAATATAAGCAATTGCCAGAATAAACCTAACACACCTGTGCAACGTACCTATTTGCATTGTTACTTTGTCACCAAAAATTAAACAAGAGGTATGGATAAAATCCTTCTTTTCAAATACAAGACCGCAAAAAACTGGAGAACATACAAGCTTTACAAAATATGAAAATTACTTGGTTTAAAAACTTGCAGTCATAGAAAAAAACTGACACTGTTATGCATTTATATGGTCACATTGATTGAAGTAAATTTTGTATACTATTGTAAACCAAAAGACTACGAGAATTCTTCACTTGAAGTCTTTTTATTAGTCAATTTCCGTTGTAAAAATAAATATGTAATCTTAGAAAATCCAGAAAGATAGAGTAGCACATAAATTAAAATCTTACCGAGCCCAGGTAAGAAAGCCAAATACCTACCCGCTTGATTGGTCCATAAGATTCAAACTCCCTTTTGAGTCTGCTCTCATTTGTCTCATAATTCTGCAGGGGGGTAACAATATATAATTTCTACTCCAACATATCATCCCAACTCCCAGAAAACAAAAGGCTCTCACCAGTCTTGCAACAAACAATGTTTTGTATGGATCTCCAGTAACATTAGGATCATCTCGTTCAACATCTGCAAAAAAAGGAGTTAAGTAACATAGTAAATACTTAAGGATGCAATCTATGATTCTAGAAATACTTTGAAATTATCACATTTAGGGAGCTCCTCAGTTGCCTTCTTAGCTCCCTTCTCTAGTCTTAATATGTGAATTCTGGCCCTTCTTTCTGCCTGCTCCAACGAAGAGAAAATACATTCAAGAATAAGAAATAAACACTACCCTAAACATAGCAAATTACATTCCATAATTCCTTACACTCTTCATATCCCGCTATTGCAAGGAGGGTATTTACAATTACTACCACCTTTAAGTGAAAACAAAAGCATAAAATATCACATTAAATACTTGAAACTATATAGTCATTTCAAAAATAACTATCTTACTGGAGTTTCAACCGTTGGGATTGGTGGAGCATATTCAGGATCATTAGGCTCAGCAAATTTACTTACAAATTGAGCCATTCCTTCACGAGAAAAGGACAGCATAATTAGCAGAGTTAACTTCCATAATAATGAATAAACTAAAGAGGCTTTCAAACCTGCTAAAGGTAGACATTTTCTTTTCTCTGGAGGTGGTTTAAACTCCAAAGGTGGGCGAGGCTCGAAAAGCTTCAGAAGGCTGTTTGTTAAACCAGTAGGATGGCTCTGCCCAATCTGCACAACAACGCAAAAAATTATGAGCAATTCAATTTACAAATGAACTATCCTGATAGCTGGGCAACATTTGTTCTATCACATCCAATTATGAAAAAAATACTATAAGGGCCATTTTCTTCTTCCTCAAACCATATCGATGGTTTCATTCAATAAAGCTACAGCTATTTTCCAAAAGACAATAAACCCAGGGAGTGAACTATCAATAATGATGGACAGAGAATAAGAACTCCGGCATGTCAGGAGTTTCTCCTATCGTATCCAAGAAAAAAGGAATATGAAAACCAAGGAAGAAGATGAAGATTGAGACAGATCAATTGGTATTCTGTCACTGTATCAGGATAGAATCATCGCTGCATTACTTGTAGAAGCAAAAGGAATATTGCAGACTAACAAAGTGACACATGGCATAACCGTATGTGAATGCCTGACGCAAAGAATAAAATAAAACAAGTATATACACCCACATTACACTATATTAGGAGCTAATTGACACCAAGTATGAAAATATGTAGGAACCTATCTTCGTTTCCTATCATACCAAATGAATAACTTAATAAAACTAAAGTCACTTCTCAAAAATATCAAATCCAACAAGTAAACAATCAATATTAACTTAAAAAATTAAAGAAATGTACTAAGAAATTTAAGAATTATCCACATACTAAGATACTTCACAAAACATGTCACCATGACACAGATTATAGATTTTATTAAATGATAGTCTCCTCCAAAGAGATGACAGATAAAACCCTAGCGAAAATCAAACTGCCAAAACGCAAGGCAAGGAGGAATTAGGATGAATCAGAACATAAGAACCAACCAATTTGAGCTGAAGGACATTTGAACGGTTTTGAGCTTTTGTGCGGGCCTGAACAGCGACATTTTGGTTGCGCATGAAAGCATCATTGTACTCCCCCATGGCAAAGCGATTTAAACTTATTTAGATTGTACTTCCGGCTAGAAGACGACTATTATGGCGAAAATGGACTTTCGATCCGGTTGGATCAGGCTAGTAGAGCCAGCCAGTAAGGTCGAACGAAAATCAGAAGAGAGTATTAGCGAAGGTATTTATAGGCGCTTCTGTACGCTCTAGCAATATTCGATTTCTAATATCATGATAAATACATTTACCGGTTTAAATTGCCTGCAAAACCAACTTGTGCAGTTCGGCCACTTCAAACTGCGGGTTACGGCTAGGTACAAACCCGTTCAGTCCAGTTTAGAGATGTTAAACGAGCGAGTCGAGCCTAGAAAAGTTTGGCTCACCGAGCTTGTCGAGTCTAACGAGCCGAGCCTAACGAGCCTGCCGAGCCTAACGAACTGAATCTAACGAGTTGACTCAAAAAAATTTTCAACCCGAGCCGGCTCGCGAGCCACGAGCCGATCCGGCTCAATGAGTTTAACAAGCCGAGCTTAATGAGCTGAGCGTATATAAATATTTTCAACTTATATTAATATAATATAAGTTTTTCAAACACTTTACTGTCTGTAAATAATAAAAACAACTTGGATTGCCTAAATTGCTATTTTTTTAGGGTGATCGTGGTTGGGACGATTCAATTTTTAGAGAAATTAGAACCGGACCACAAAAATTTGGTTTTTAAATTTTTGAATGAATAAATCCAAAAAAATTTTCAGAACCGGGTCAGATTTCTGGTCTCGGTTCTGATCCTCCCGTTTTTCTTTTCTTCTTCTCCCTCTCTAAACTTGTCTGTTAATTACAACTTAAAAAATTTTCTTTTTTGTAACGCATAACGAAATAGATGTAAAATATCAAAATCAAAGCCACAAGAAAAGATAAAAAAAACAAATAGTACATGAGACAATGTAATTAAATAAAAATTGAAATATAAAATACACTGTAAGAATTAGATGTTTTCGCTATCTACTAATTTTCACAGTGATTACATTTAGTTCTGAAATTTTTATCATCGTTATCGTTAACAATATTAAAATAATTTTAAACATCAGATTTCTTTGTTCTTTTCCTTCGAATACTAACACTAAAACTAGTCATATAAGAAATCAAAACAGGGTAAAATCTTAAAAAGCTATTAAACATTTAATTTTCACAATGATATATAAAAAATCACCAAATAAAAAAAACAATGAATAAATACAACATCGTGATAATCACTTGATTCAGTCATATAGTCACCCAATTCAAACAGCAAGTAAAATGGTGTTTTATAACAAAAAAACACAACGTTTTCTCAGCAAAATTTGTCACGACTCAAAAACCGTAAAGTGTTCAGACCGCAACTCACTCACTTCTCTATAAATTCTTGTATGAAATATTTAGATATTTTTTAAATCATTTAAATACGTAGCGTATTCGATTAAATTATTATTAAAATTTAAAAAAAATATTTTTTTACTATTTAGACACTGTACACGCACTGTTCATGTGAACAGTGCATGGGGGCGATCAATCGCCCCAATATCGCCTTTTAAAGTGATGTAATGCCTCACTTCAGCAAGTGGGGCGATCAATCGCCCCTCGGGGCGATGCAACGCCTCACTGGCAGCATCCCACTCCAAAGAGTGGGGCGATGCATCGCATTTTTTTTTTGCGATACATCGTCTTCTCAACACACAATAATTATTTCGATTTTGCAGAACCGAATATAATTAATTATAATGAAAGAAAATTAGAAACGAAAGTTCGAAAGAGTTTTCTTTCTTTCTTTCTTTCCTGCTGAATCTGACGCCGCGAAAAACAGAGAGCGGTGAGGAGAGACAAACAACGAGAAATCGGCCGATCGGGGCCGATTTCGACGAAGTAAGTCTTAAATCGACTATCTTTTTTATGCTCGTCAACTTTGTGACTAAAAATCCTGCCGTAAGTCAAAATTTCTTCCCCATTTTTTTAGTTGAATGTTAGAGCAGCACCATAAACGTTGATTTTTGCAAGAAAAAAATAGTTTTGTTTGTTAAAAAAAGTTGAAATTAACAGCCACCGGTGGAGAGAAGAATGAGCGGGTTGGCTCGCGAGCCTAGCCCGCCGAGCCAACGAGCCAGCTCGTTGACTCGCTCGTTTGGCTCGGTCTCTGGCGAGCTCATGAGCCAAACGTTTAGGCTCGGCTCGGCTCGCTACTGTAGCGAGTCGAGCGAGCGGGCTGGCTCGCCAGCCCGCTCGTTAAACATCTCTAGTCCAGTTCCACCATGGAACCAGAACGTGAGGTTTTGAAACCGAGTTGCACATTTCGGTTCTAAATTTTTTTACAAAGTCATTTATATTTTTTGTTGCTTTTAGATTGGATTTCCGGAATTTGAGTCCGGACGAAGCCAGTAGTCAGGTTAGAGTGGTTTTTCTAGTTTTTTGAAATCAATTAGAAGAGAAATAGTAAAATATGTATTGAAAATGTTATGGGGTGAAATTGTTAAAAATAATTCTCATCGACTAGCAGCAATGCGTGAGAAAGGAAACAAAGGATGAATATATGCTTCAAAGATGCAATGTAAAATTACGTTTCAAATAAAGAGTTTCAATGATGTCCACACTTGTTCACAAAAAATTGAAAGTTGATGTGTTTAGACTTAATCAATATTTAGACAGTATCAAAAGTCAATTTACATGTGAACCTCATTCTATTATTGAAATAATAAAAAAAATATTTTAATATGAACATTACATCAAGTCTTGCTAAAAGAACAATGAGTAAAGCCCAAAAATTTTAGGAAGGGAAGAGTGATGAACGATATAAGTTATTCTAGTCATATGAAAAAAAAAATTTGTAGATCAAATACGGGTTGCACCCTATTGTTAGCATAGGTTTCAATGATTTTACATCGAAGTTTGTATTTGAAAAATATACATGTATATGGCTGCATGCAAGCAAGGTTTGCTTTAGTCTAGTAGACTAATCATTTTTGTGAATAGTTATCATTTGAAGAGCATGTGTGCAGGTCAATTACTTAATCTATTACCATTATTGTAACAATAAAATTTATCTCATTGTTATTTCAGTGGTGTATACAGTATGTAGAAATTCATGGTTGTGGTTTCTAAATGTACTAAAATCAGACATAGAGTCTAATTCATGATGCAGTTAGACAATTATTTCAAATTGTCAAAAGGTATCACGCAGTTATTAAAAATATTAGAAGTTGCTTCCAACTATGATAGTGGTATTATCGTAAGCCGTACATCACACTGGCGCAGACATCTGTATGCGAATTTTAAGAAAGATTTTTTAGGGAAATTGTATAGGGATGTCTTTTGGAATGACAATTATTCGCTTTGAGAGAGAAATGAGAGATTCATTGTCTATTATTAACTGAGTTGCTTACATATATCTTTAAGGCATAAATATGAGAAATGAGGCAGCACATGCATTTACTTCGATTCTCAAGTGTGATATGAGTTTTTATAATTTGAATGAGTTCTTCAATGCACCTCTAATATTTGTCAGGGATAAACTAATTTTAATCATATTCGAGATAATCAGACAGTGTTTGACATCTCGAATCGTAAAAAAAATAAAAAATGAAATATGGATGAATCAATAGAATTTATGTTCTCCCAAATAAAGAATAAACTTGTGAGTCTAGAACATGAAACTCAAAATTGGAGTCCTAGTTTTGCAAGTGGGCTCGGTTTGAGGCCAATAACGACATCAAACAATACGTAGTTAATTTGGATAAATGTGTGTGTAACTGTTACAAGTGATAACTTAGTGGAATTTTGTGTGTCTATGCAATTCAGTATTTACATTTCAAGAGACTCTCAGTTGAAGCTTACATGTATGAATACTATCATCGGAAACTTACGCCATGATGTATTTTCATTTCATTTATCTGGTTATATGCCAACACATGTGCCTTGAAATAGATACCAATGAAATCACTCAATTGGTAGTAAAGAGCCAAATAAATAAGTCGAAGAAACAAAGAGTTAGAGAGGTCAATGAATCTTGATTCAGATCAAATAGTAAAAAAAACACATCAATGACATACAGAAAATACAGGAGTGCGAGGCATAGTGGTAGGCATAAGATTTACCTTTGGCACTTCTACATAGGACACATCTACGAGTTTTAACAACGTTGTTTGGACGCAAGTACATATTTTTATTTCAATGTTAAATTACATAAATGAATGACTTTTTATAGTATGTTCTACTGTGCTTTTGCATTTGTGCAATAATCTTCTATGTATAGTTTAAGTAGTAATTTATGACTTTTCTAAAGGTAGTCCTATGCCTGGCATTCCGAACTTGCAAGTCTAGTTGGGATCGAGACTGACCTAACGAGCTGGTTCGTGAGCTCGACAAACCTGACCCATGAAGACTGCCAGCTCGCCTATAACCCCATGGCTCAGCCTGCGGGCTTTAACTCAATTTAAAATTTCACCATTGAATCCCCGGACCCTCTTTTTTATAAACTCTCCCCTTCCTCTGCTTCCTACGTGGGATTCCAAATTCATCCCTTACAAGTCGCACCTTCCTTCTCCATTTTCTTTATTTTTTCTTATTTAATCAATTTTTTTATATGTATCAAATCACACGTTAAAATTAAAAGAACAATACAAATAAATTGGTAATTTTGTAGTTCATTTTTACAAAAATTATTCTACAACACTATCGTAACATTTTTTTATACATATCATTACAATTCCTATGTCACATTGGGTTTAGCCTATTTTACAAGATACTTGATTTATTCAATATTTTTGCGTATACTTAATGATGCATGTCATATTTATCTATTGTTACAATGACATGTGTTATTTAATTTATTTTTTTAGATTTTTTTGTCATTATACTAATGACACGTGCGTTTCATGTGGTGTCTCGAATGACTATGCTTAACATATTCTTTGCAACATCTTTTAAATAGTCAAGATCCTTCATATTCAACTGTAATGATACGCATCAAACAATACGCACATGCATCGTACATAATCCACTGCTATTGTTAAAATGTCATTTTTTATCTTGTCTTCATTGTTCATTTTTACACTTAAGTTCACATTGAGGAGGTCGACCATCAATAATTAAAGCCCAGAGAAGGTATGCTGCTTCAGTATATTTAAAGATGATATTGGATTGGATTTTTGAAATTGGATATTGCGTTGGATATCAACGAGGTGGTTGCAATCTGGTGGATGTTATTAGATATTGGATATTATATTGGATATTGGACTAGATGTTAGTGCATATTGCATGTATTAATGGATGTTATTGCATACTGCATGTATTAGATTGATGTTATTGCATTTTGCGTAGTGGGTGGCAAATTTTGGAAATTGATTAATGTTATTTAATCTAGATAAGTAATGATGGATTATTATACGACCATGTTGTGTTTTTATAGGAAGGAAAATAAAACTTTGGATGATGATCAAAGTAAAAGATTCAAGTTAGATGTTTAGAGTCACTTTATTGGGATAGTAAATAGTGATCTAAGTAGTAAAAATATAATTGTTGTAGACAAAGTTATGCAACTCGTCTATCGAAATATGACACTTCAAATTTGAGAAAGCATATTAACATGCAAAAAAGTTTTGGGAAATCAAAATAAGACACAAAAGAGTTTAATTTTTAGACATAATGAGAACATTGACGAATGATATTCAAGAGTTTAATTTTTAGACATAATTTTTAGAGTGTCTTGATAAAATGATTGTCACAGACAAATTGCCTGCTAGATTGGTTGGATCAAGTGATTTTAAGACATTTTGTCATCGAAATTTTTTTATACCTTTTAAGGATCAGTTAGCAGAAATATTGGTAAGATATATGTAAAGGAAATAAATAAGTTGAAAAAATAATTATTTTTTACCTTTACAAATGGTGTGTATGACTATCAATACATGGACCTCCATTTAAAACTTGAATTATATGGTATTAATAAGTAAAATTAAAATGCACAAAAGAAAATTTTTAATTTTTGTTTGGTTGCAAAACATAGAGGAGTTGAGGGAAGTTGGAAATTATTTACTTCAATTGAGATATTGAAAATGTTATGATTATTATGGTTGATAATGCATCTTCGATGATATTACAATTACATATTTGACAAAAGTTGTGATATACTGAAAATGCTTAAATGAAGAATACATGCATGTGAGTTGTTTTACGCATTTTTAATTTGATAATTTTTAATGGTTTCAATGAACATCAAGAGATAATTTCAAAAGTATGATTGAAGAGATGAGATTGGATTCTTTGCCTTGTGTCTCACCGTTTTAGAATTAACTATAGAAATGATGTATGAACGTTGTTAAGTACCTTAAGTATTTGCCGGCAAGATTATAACAACTCAAGGCTTTTAGGTAGATAGTGTTAAAATTATGTGTAAAGATAATTTGTGCTTTGATTTTTCTTTATAAATTCTTCAAAAATTTTAAGAGCCAAAAGATGTATTTATCATTCATATTTCAATAGTTGCTTCAGAGTTGTTATTCAGCACTAGTGGTCAAGTGTTCGATACGTTTTGTAACTTTTCAATCATAAAATGTAGAAGTTTTTATTTTTAGATCGTTTCTTCAAATAATAAACCTTTAATTATGAATAATAAGATTGAGAGGGACAATTTGAAGAAATGTAAGTGTGTTTTATAATATTTAGTATTAGTTTATTTATATGTTATTTTAATTGTTTACTAATTTTTTTTTTTAAGATTTTGATGATATAAAAGCAGAAGAAATCAGAGATTGTTTTTTAAAGTTAGGATTAAAACCAATATCAACCCTAAATTATGACTTTTCTTTTTTAAAAAAATTCTAAACTATCAATTTCATCGATCTAAACTTTAAACTATTAAAAACATAACAAATCAAACTTTGGCAGACGACCGATGATTATTCGTTCACTGTATATGCCCGAAACGGACGACCGATCTAAAAACAAAGACCGTCCATCCTGGACATGTTAGATTTGTCGGATGATTAGGGAGGTGGAGACTGTCTGTTCCACATGCGGTGCACGAGCTCTGCAATAGACGGTCGTTCTTCGAGACACGGTTGTCTGTTCCACAGAGCAATACGAGAACGGACGACAGTGTTCTAGAAATGGCCGCTCATTTCATCATCAGAGATGAAAACGAACGGCCGTGTTCTGAAAATGACCGCTCAATTTATCATCAAGGACAAAAATAGACGGTTGTTTTAAGAGAACGGTCGTCCGTTGTTAAAAATTAGGGCTGAGAACGAAAAGTCATCACCCCTACAACGGCCACCCATTTCCCA
The DNA here is from genome assembly GCA_022433055.1 of Begonia peltatifolia. Classification (NCBI taxonomy): domain Eukaryota; kingdom Viridiplantae; phylum Streptophyta; class Magnoliopsida; order Cucurbitales; family Begoniaceae; genus Begonia; species Begonia peltatifolia. Next base: position 1,982,902 of record CM039526.1, on the reverse strand, counting down.
ACAGTGTATAAGCAAACAGAGGCCAGAACCCGTGAAACCTTCAGAAAATCCTAAAATCCTCTAGGCAATTTTTTGTTTTTTTATTTGCAAAATCCGACCAATTCACGCCCCACCTTGTTCATATCTCCATTCTCAATTATTTAGTTCAATTTTCATCCAAAATCTCACAAATTCGAGATTCAAAATTTACAAATCAAAAATTTGTCATAAATCCAAAAAATCCTTCTGAAATGGATGAGAGATTGATTATTAGACGAAAGGTTGGGTTGACGAAACGTCGGCCACCGTCAATGCCAGACGTGCTGCGAAATCAGCCTAGGTTCTTGTCGACTGAATTTTGCAATCAAATATGTCGAGAGCAGTTTGAGCTAAATCTGCTACACCATTTGGTCATGCATTCAAAGTTCGTCGGCTTTAAAGGTTGGGAGTCCTTGGAGATCTAAAAGATGTTCGACAAACTTGCACGGGGTCTACAGTTTGTGAGGCGATAGCTTCGACCGAATTATTCGCCTATTTTACACGAATTTGAACTTCACCGAGAGGTCGAGAGTTATAAAGATGTACATTCTAGGTACAGAGATTGAGATTACTTTAGAGATGGTCAATGCGTTGATCGGGTTTGCCAAAGAAGGGGCAGAGAGATACTACCATGCCTTCCAAAACTGTTCTTTTGTCCAATCAGCCGAGGAATCAAGTTCATTAGACAAATCCATTGCAACGCTGACATTATGGGGTTCGTTAAGCCAAGAACCAGAGACTTAAATATCAGAGCTTAAGTCGTTTACAACATGATGTCCCACACCCTTCTACCGCGGCATGGACATAGAGATTTCATTAGCTATATAGATCTTTATGTTAGAGAGAAGCTGTACAGCGGGGGGAGATTCATCTCCAATTTTGTGATTTTAAGTCACATGGGTGAGATTGGGCGGACACACAACAAGAACATGCCCTACGGTGTGTTGATTCAGATGATCATGGGGCGATTTAGGGTTTAGTTACCGTCTGGAGAGTAGATGAGAGTGCAACGGGCCGTCGACGTATTTAGCAAGCTTCATTTGATTCGGATTGGCTTGGTTGAAGTCGACGAGATTTGGACGCTAAAGAAAGATCATGGGGCCTCCACTTCTCAGAATGTTCAAATGAAGGAAGCCACGGCGCGACCGAGGTCCTCCCAAGAGTCCACCTAGAAGTCTAGTAGGATGGATATAGAGGCTCTCGCAGATAGACTCCATCAGATCGAAGTGATACAGGCGGAGTCTCATACAGAGGTGATGGAGTACTTCAGACGGATTATGGAGTACAAGAGAGATACAAAGAAAATCATCCTGAATTGGATGGAGGCCGATGACGATGATGTCCCACCTCCATTGACTGATGACGACGATGTCTTGCCCAATGTCGCACCACCGTCACTTTAGTTTAGTAGAATTTTTTTTAATCTACCGAAGGAAGGTTTTTTTCCTTGATGATTAGTTAGTACTTTATTTTATGTATTTTAGTTTCTTGTAGTTTAGTTTGATATACTTTAGTTTGATGTAATTTAGTTTATGCTATAAAATTTTGAAATTATTTGGTTATTTTAATATGCAACAACTCTTTGATATAGAAAATACCGAATTTCCAATCCTAGCAAGAAAGGAAGGGAAACAGATACTCAATTTAAAGTGAGTAAACATAATTCCATACTCAATCTCATATATACATATAGAATTTTGTAGAAAGTCGTATTCGATGAAAGTAGTATATACAGCTTGGAGGGAGATCTTTCATATCTTTCGAGATCCACCCTACAATATGAGGTCAAAAAGCCAAAATAAATTATTTTACCCCTTATAAAAAGAAAATTGATTTTTGAACCTTTCACGCTCATGTCATGTCGAGGTACTATATTAATAATTAATAGTATTAATAATACTATATTAATTAATAGAAAATATTCTATTAAACTTACTAAGAAGATAAAATTTCAAATTGCGAATTTGTAAAAAATATATTCTTTTCATTTTTTATTCAACAACTACAAGATCAACAATTCCATGAGCTTGGACTTCTATTGCTGGTATAAAAACATTTCTCTCTGTGTCTTCAGATATAACCCATAAGGGTATGTTTGTTCTTTTTACATAAACTCTTGTGATGTTTTCCCGCAACTTCAGTAGTTCTTCCACTTCCAAGATAAATTCTCCCATTTGTGCCTCGTAAAAAGAACTAGCAGGTTGACGGATCATTACCCTGATGATTTAATAAACGGTTTCTCTATCTCACATGGTGAGTTAAACAGAAAAATAATAAATAAATTGAAACAACCGTACATGCATCTTTTGTGCATTGCATACGGCTTCACAATGGAATTCATTTTCACCTTCCATCACAATGAAATTCATTTTCACATTCCATCAAAGGAATAGAGAATATAGGATCTATCAGACCCAGAGAAGTAAATGATCCAATAACCACCCTTCCTTTTATTATGAAGTCATTTTTAAATACTATTATGACTCCGTTGCTTTATTATTTTTCGTCTTTTATTTAACAATCCCGAAGTTTTTTTTTTTGTAATTCAAATAAATAAATATGTGGAGTCATAAAACAAAAGAAATTCTGTCTAATTTTTTCACTAAATTACACACTATAAAAAATTAATCTTAAAGAAATACCAAACAATATTGAACCTACTTGAAAATTTAATTAATGTATTAAAATAATTTTAATGTATCCCTATACACAGATTCATTATATTTGCAAATAAAAAGAAAGATGAAATCGAATAGAAAGGTGTTCGTTGGCTGGGGATCGAGTGAGCTTCAATCAATTTCTGCCTCAGCCACACATTGAAGATTCCTGCACATAATGAAAACTATATTAGAAAATAATAAAAGTGTTTATGAGAAAAGAGGTTGAAATGTACACGTGTTCTGTCAAATGTGTTAAAACTCATAAATGTGTCTTGCGAAGTAGAAGTGGTAGCAACGCCTGAAGTGGATTCCATGTCAGGACAAGTGTAACTATTATGCCCTTGACGCCGACATATATGACATGACATCATAGATTTTTTTCTAGAAATTGTCGACCACAACGGCTCATCAACATGGCACACTATTCTTCTTCGACCTACCAAGTTGGCGCATTCTCTCGGGAGAAATGATTGCATCTATTTCATGTACGGGCGGCCACATGTCCATGCCACTAATGAGACGAATGAAGTTTGAGTACATCTCTACATATGTCAGCCGGTATAGTATCAATGAAGGAAATTTTTCGGTGGCAATTTCATGAAATGTATGCATGGAATGGAATTGACACATGGAATTTTAGTAAGCTCTCACCTGTAACAATTGTACGCGCCTGCATTCAGCTTGACAACATATTGTGCATTGTTGTTGCCGACCTCAAATCATGCACCTCCTGCAAACAAAGCACTTCAATTTCGAGCTGCACGTTCTACCTTCTCAAGCTTTTTCTTTATCTTAGGACAAATGAGGTCTGTTGAAGAGGGCATCTTCTCATATTTTTTTACAATGCGAGTCATCATGCACTTTCTAATCATCTCGAACATTGTCATGATCTGTTTGTCCCTTGCTGAAAATAGAAGTGCATTGAACGACTCGCATAAATTATTCAAATCCATTTTGCACTTGAGATTCGAGGAAAACGCATGACTAGTCCAATAGTTATTCTATATTCGTCGAAGTCATGCATGGGCATCAAGGTTAATCTCATACGGTTTCCTCATTTCTATCTCAAAATGAAAATTTATGATTACCTTGGCCACATTTCACATTACATTTTTGTACGCTCATCCCTGAAATTGAGTTTTGAAGTTTGCGTACATATGCCAGAGGCAGTAACGATATTCGGCTAAACCTAGTTCTTCCTCTACAACACACGACGACTCTTAATATGTGAAAGAAAAATAAAGTCAACATAAAACAATATCACGATTACAACAGCTCAATATTTGTTTTGGGAAAATAATAAAAATGGTGGGAACAATAATAAAAATACTACTGCTGTAAAACGTGGAGAGTACTGATCATGATAATTCCCAAGAAATACTGTACTGGACAATCTCTTAGATATAATTATCTTTCTAAGTAAGTTCTCAAAAAATGCGAGAGGGATCGCAAACGGTCTCACTTAAAATTCAATTTCCTAGACGGAACTTTGTTATGTATTATAATTACACCACTAAATAAATGGTGTGAAAAATAATTGCAAATGTGATTAAACACAATTGTTCATTTTGTCGATTCAACACAATTTTCCAACCACGTTCATCTTGAGTGTCTAGGTCTTTCTTCAATATTTGCAAAACTACTTCCATGAGTCTATTCACTCTAACTCTACGTTGGCAACAACAACAGGATATATGTCATCGTTGTCATCAATATTGACGGCTGTGAGTAATTGGTCGGGGTAAAAGCTCTTCAGATGACAATCATCCAAACAGATAATATGTCTGTCACGCTGCAGCAAACCTGTCTTGCAAGCAGCCACACATATGTACATTCTTTCAAATACACATGACTCATTCTAGCCAGAGCTCACCTACGACGATCCGGCCCACCACACTAAGCAAGATCTGCGAACCACTAGCCCGGTCCACACACTAGTGAAATCCACGAGCTGTGTTCATGACATTCTCCTCCTCTGGATGAGGGAGTTTCATGCATTCCTCCGCTCTCGAACCTTGGACCTCCAGGTACTTGTACAAAGAGCTGGTACCACCTAAGCTAGTGCCTAGTGTGGTGGGCCGGACCGTACGATCTGCGGATCCTCCTAGTGTGGTAGTCGGATCGTTACACCACCAGGTAACCATGTATTCTTACTGTGCTACTCAGATTTGATCTACGTATTTCTTTTGCGTACGACAACAATAGCTTGTATTGTTCGTCGCCCCTCCTGTCATTAAGTTTTAGAGCATCGCTTCTTGCTCTTCTGGCAAGACTAAGTGTCATGTTCACATTCAAATGATTCTGTACCCTCTCGATGATAGAAGGAATTTCCCATGTAGATTGACTTTTAAACCTATTCAAATAATAGTCTGCCACCCATATTGAAGTAGCGTGATGATTCTCAATTATTCTTGCACAGCTGTGAGAATCGGTGTAACTCTTTATTTGAAATGGAATCTCATTTTGCATGATTGAAGCATGCAGTCGCCACTCACATTTGTCTTCACATACGGTCATGAGCCGCCGAGTTTCACTTTTAATAAATTTGATGTCATATTCATTATTCAAAGCATATTTAACTACTTGTTCTCTAATGGTCTGTAGAAAACTATATTTTTTACCCAAAAAAAATCCATAGAAATTTCTTACCTTACCATTATACTTTTTGCCTCGTCATATTTTGACTTAATTGATGTTTGAAGCTTATCGTCTAGGATTTATGAGGTTGAATGCACATCTATTTCTCCATCACCTTCTAAGTGATCTAATGCTCGAAGATCACCGTATTTGGACGTGTCATCCAAATGTCAGTCCATGTTATCATCAACTCATTTACTTGAATCAAAATTAATCAATGTCACTAATAAAGAGAAAAATAAAACGTCACTAGAAATACGATGTCCCTAGAGATTTCAGAGTTTTCAAAATCTGTGAGTTCAACGTTAAGGGTCATCTCCATATATAGTATAGGAGAATGGTGACGGAGGGAACATAAGGTCATGTCTTGAAGAACGACCGTCCGTTTCGAAGCTCGTGCACCGCACGTGGAACGGACAATCTTCACCCTTTAATCGTCCGGTCGATCTGATGTATCCAGAACAGACGATCATTGTTTTTAGATTGGCCATCTATTTCGGGCATATATAGTGAATGGATAGTGATTAACCGTTCATCAGAGTTTAATCTGCTATGTTTTTGATATTTTAATATTTGAATGAATAGAATTGATAGTGTAAGAGTTATTTACTAATTTTTACTCTATTTTTCAGTTTAACAGAGGGCCGAGGCTAATCAAGTCCAATCACTCTTGGATTTCCTCCTTTATGCTCTTTACAAGGTTATTGATCTTCCGAATGTCTTTAAACAAAGATTTTCTTTTGTTTTATTTGTGTTATTTTTGTTTCATTTGTGTAATAGAGCTGTTTGGAGATAATACAATTGTATTTACTTTTACAAATATTCTAAAAGTTCAAAAAATAGAGACCAAACCAAATCTTAACCGAGCTTAAACTGATCTCTGATCTCCGGTCTCCGGTCTCCGATGTGATCTCCGGTGAAACTTGTTATATTTTATTCTTATCCCATTTTCCAACCTTAACATAAGAATCTTTAACGGATGTATTAAATAAAGGAAAAAGAGGTTTTCTTAAATGACTTTTAAAAACCATTTTCAAAATGACGAAACATGCATGCAATGAGTGAAAACTAATAAACGAAATCGTATGCCAGGTGCCAGAGATGCCGCCATTTCTAGAGGTCGCGAAAATTTCTCTCAGCTCTACTTCTCTAACCAACGTCTCTCTCTCTCTCTCTCTCTCTCTCTCTCTCTCTCTCTCTCTCTCTCTGTAATATTTTCTGAATCACGCCCATTATTTTCCTAACAAACTTCTCTATGCTCTCTCCCTTTCTTTCTCTCTGATCTCTGCGTGTGAAACTTAGATGAGGAGGCTTTGTCCGAATATCGACAGAGAGGATGGCCTGGAGACGGTTCTGGAGGTACCCATACCAGAGGAAATGTTTGCAAGCATGGGGAGCAACGTGACTTTGAGATGGCAAAACATGTCGACATGGATGAAAGCTCAGACCTCGGACAAATGGTCGACCCCTATTATCGCCAATCGTTTCAACGAGCTCAGATTCATTCTTTACCTCGTTGGCTCTCCTCTCATCCCTCTTCAGGTTCAATTAGGCCACTCAATTCATCGTCCCCTCAAAGATTGCTCCATCGTAACTCTCTCTCTCTCGCTCTCTCTCTCTGGGTGTTTATCTATATTCTGATAATTCAATTGCAGGAAGCCTCGACGGCAAAATACATAGTGCACCAATACATAGCAGCGACGGGAGGACATTCGGCGTTGAACTCCGTTGAAAGCATGTGCGTCACGGGCCAAGTGAAGATCAAAGCGTCGGATTTTCACCTGTCCGACGAGAACCAGGAGGTGAAGAAAAGCACCCGAGAAGTCGGAGGATTCGTACTGTGGCAAAAGAACCCTGACCTGTGGTGCTTAGAGCTCGTCGTCTCTGGCTGCAAGGTCTGCTCGGGCAGCAATGGTAAACTCTCATGGCGGCACTCCTCTAATCAGCAAACTCGTGTCACTCAGGGCCCTCCTCGCCCTCTTCGCCGTTTTCTTCAGGTACCAACACCTACATTTGTTGTATGACTAGGTTGATACAATAAAATGTCAGCTCAAAATCCAGAACAGCCCAAAAGATTAAATAATTGTAAGAATTAGTGCTCATAATAGTTATAAAAGATAAAACTGATAGACATTTTGAGATAAAATTTGAAATCAAATTTGCAAGTTTCAAAGCAAAATTCTACAATATTGTATTAGGGGGAAGAACAGTGGTCCCATTTTTTGTTGGTCCTACATTTTTTTGTGTAATAGAATTGACTAAAATATGATGCGTGACATATAAAATTACACTTAATTGTATGAAAGATTCATATCGTTATGGTTTTTAAGTATGTCAAGGTGATCTTAGCAGGGACTAGATCCTAGGGCCACAGCCAACTTATTCTTGGACGCCATGTGCATAGGGGAGAAGATTATAAACGACGAAGACTGCTTCATCCTCAAGCTCGAAACAAGTCCGGCCATTCGAGAGGCACAAAGCGGCAAAAACTACGACATTATCCATCACACGATTTGGGGATATTTCAGCCAACGATCAGGTGTGATATTATGTAAATGGCACTCGTGTGATTTGTTTAGTCCGTATTTTCCGTAGGGTTCTTATTATATGCATCGGAGGCGACTATAACTAGACAGATCAACGTACCAATATGTCGAAGAAAGATGTAGTTTAATTCAATCTAGTCGATCTTAATTAGGGTTCTTTTCATTAGGTTTTCAATTAGAGATTTTTTAGTAAAGTTTGTGTTTCTTTTCTCAACTTCATCACCAGGGCTCTTGATTCAGTTTGAGGATTCGAGGCTTCTAAGGATGAAAACAAAAGGAGACGAGGATGTTTTTTGGGAAACAAGCACGGAGTCTGTAATGGAAAATTACAAGTATGTCGATGGCGTTAACATCGCACACAGCGGGAAAACAAGTGTCACTGTTTTCCGATACGGCGAACAGTTGGCCAATCACAAGAGGGAGATGGATGAGGTTTGGAAAATTGAAGAGGTTGACTTCAATCTTTTTGGATTGACAAGAGAAAGCTTTCTTCCTCCTGCTGATAAGAGTTGATCATTTGAGACATTAATTGATACATTATAATTTTTCTTTGTCACATACGTTTTTCTTGATTATACAATGTAATACTACTAAAGTAACAAGAAATTCAAATTAAAAATGGCAAGATTTTAGGTTAAGAAATGTTTGATTTCATGGATTTAGCATTTTCATTTTATTCGATTTGTATGCGTCTTTTTTTGCTTGAAGATCATCTATGGCACAACCCGGTTTGGAGGATCAAAAATAGGTGAGAAACGGTCTATGTCGCAAACTGAAAGGGGGCACGACGGAAAGAACAATCCAACCCTTAATAGGATTCCATCATCCCACACTAAGTAAAAGTAAAAGAACTTGCACGGGAAGAATTGAATAGCAAATGATTAATTAAAGAAGTCATGGGAAAAAATATTGTACTTTACATAGTCCCAACAATTGACATCAAAATAATGCAATAACGTAAATCCAATATACAATAATTTGTGCAAAATGTAACCATATGATTTTTCTCGTTTTTACTTCTTTCTTCCACCTTTTTACCTGGTGCTTAACGAGACTGTTTCTATTGTTTTTTATACGACTTTACCTACCTTTAGCTAGTATTTGAGGTTGTAGCTCTAGTGAAAAAAATAAATAATAGTCTGCATTGCATAGCATTATTTTTCAAAAACAATATTTTGGTGGGTTACGATTTAAAAAAATATGACTGGGACTTGCCGCTATCATGTCACTTTTTATACGTCTATATACTTACGGTTTTCTCTCATGTTTATTTCAGCACACATGATTATGTTTTTTGCTATGACATGTTGAGAGAATGAATCATCTTGATGGTTTGGGGTGGTTTTTGCACTTAAACATCACGAGGCTATCCTACTAGCCCTTCCATTGCGTGAAGGCGCTTTTCTTTGCATGTATAATACAGGGTGATAGAGCGGTGATGACATGCAGCTTAGAGACTTGATAGCCCTTAAACTTGATTAGAGTGCTATTTGTGCAGATTTGTGTCGTACCTGACCATCCGTCACCGATTGCTCGAGTGATGAACTAGATTTATGGATCACCGTAATGTTTACCTTCAGATGCATGAGACATCGTTAGATATTTGGATCACTGTATTTCTTTGAGGTGCGCCAGAATAGTCTTTGTGTAATGCTCTATTTTCACTAGGGATGTTTTCCATGAAAAATGGTGATGATATTTTTTTTTTTATGTATAGTCAACTATGTATGTAGTATGTTTACTGAGGATTCGTAGAGCAAGTTTTAATTAAAGTAAAAAAGATGTTTTCTTAAACAGTTTTATGAAACTCATGCATAGTTTGACGATTAATCACATTTTTGAAATAAAGATAAAAATATTATTTTTAAATTAGGAAGCATTAGACATAACTTTTCTACAGTTATTTATCCCAATGACCCTCTCCCAATTCAGATTAAGAGAAGAGCGATTAGGAACTTTAATGGAAATCAAAAGACACTTTTGTTATTTCTTTCCTTTAGAACCCTATTTGTGTCTCTTTGGTAACGATTTAGTTTGTAAAGTTGGTATTTAATTTGAGTCTGTAACCATATCTGATGATTTGGTTTTTCATGCACAGTTAGATGTTAAGTTTTATTTTTATAATGCTATATGTTTGGGATTCATATTGTAATCTTGAATGTAATTACTTTTAAGACTTATGTTGTCAACTCTAGACTTGGGCTAAGTGATTGAGTTTTCCTTTAAGAAATCAGGTCGTCCAATTTAGCGTTCCTGCTGTAGCCTCTTCACGGGTCGTGGCACGTCCAACCTTAAACTTGCTTGATTTATATATTAAGAAGTAGAAAACTTACATGATCAATAAAAGTAAAGACTCAAACCAAAATGGTTAGATTAAAGGTACATTAATGACATAAAATAATACAATGCAGTGATATATGTCTCAAAATAAATATATTAGAAAAAATTAAATAATTTAAAAGTTTATAATTTTCAACCAGATCTTATTTTTCAAATATAATAAACTTTCTAGGGAGAACTAATGTAATAGAAAATCTACACGCCGAATCTATACTTAAGTCGACAGCTGAAAATCATTATGATTAAATTCATGAAAGATGAAAGTTGTTTAGGGTTAGTCGACTAAACTTAATAAGAAAATATATTATTTCTAAAATTTATGTTAAAAATTTTAATAAATTAACAACAAATTAAAATCGAATAAAAAGAGAGTTACTCACGATCTCCTAGCTTATTATATCTTATTAATGTAAAATAAAAACAGCGATACTCAGTGATAGCAAAAGTCATAAAAAATACCTTGATTAGGTTTAAAGTTTTGCACTCAACGATACAACACAATCAATTGTCTTATTATTCTAGTTAAAATAATAATTTTCATGTTGAAAAATGAAAACATGCATAAGAGAATTTATACATTAAAATAAAATAACTGTAGGAGATTTTGAACAATTACTTTATAAATAAATAATAAAATTATTAATTAAAATAAAACATATAGGAATGAACATAATATTAATTGCTACCTCATATTTCACGAGCCCAATTTTTATTCAATAAGTGGGTACGAGGGTATCTATCGAAAATAAAGTTTTCAAAATTTTCTCTTAAATTACTCCATCAGTACTCGGATAATTTTATCTATTAAATTCTCAATTTTTCTATTCTTAAAACAACACATTTTTGATTGGGCAAATGACCCACAAATTTGGGCCAAATATATATACAAAGATTTCGGTCGAAAGGAAGCAGGAGCACAGCCTAAAAGATGGCTGAACCGCGGCCCAACCTAAAGTGCAATAAAATTGAACCGGAACCCATTAAAAGATTGAATCGCGGTCCAAATGAGGTCTGGAAAGCGGTTCAACCGTTTGCTGAACAGGAGAAGCGAGACAGCATCGTGCTGCCTCGCGACGAGTTCCACGCAGACTGGCCGGTTGCGTCCAAAGGAGCTCGGCGTTCCCTTGAGCTCAATACCAGGATCAAACTCTAGACCAAAATCAAAGTATGGTTTACACGACATTTCAAAGCTTCCATTAGAGTTTTCAAGGTTACAACAGAGGAATAAAAATCTAGTTTTCTTTTTTTCAAACTTCGAATAGAAATAGCAACACTAAGAAGGAAGAATTCGACTCTCTCTTGCCTAAAAAACAGAGACTCGCGAGATGAATAATCCAACCCACAATCTTCCTCAAGAAATTTTGCGTTGAGGAGAAGAATGTGAGGTACGAGACAGAGAGACGGAGAGCGAAGGAGAAGAGGCATTTCTGTCTTGATGGAAATGAGGAGGAAATAATAATTTCTTTTCTTGGTTAGGGAAGAAATGTTAGGAAAAATACTGACGAAATCTGGCGAAAATGATGACAACAATACCACTGCAAGTGGTACGAGAAAAGATAGCAGATGCGATTCGAAAAATACCAGAAATATTTTTCCACGCCATAAGATTATAACGACCAAGAAGTAAGAAAAATAATAGCGAAAAATCAACATCGAGAATTTTACGTGGAAACCCTAAATAGGAAAAAAAAACCACGAGAACTGAGTCTAGAAAGATCTCACTATAAAAAATTAGATTTACAATATTTTTCTAGAAACTGAATATTTTAAAAAATATTCACTAAGAGAAATCACCACTTTTAGAACTCTCAATGTGCACAGATGCACCACACCTATTTTTCTGTCAAATTCTTTCTTTTCTTTCCCTCCAAAAATTCTCACTATTTTTCTCTTGCTCTTCACTCAGAAGAAATCTTTTCTTTCGGATGGTTTTGAAACAACGAACCATTACCTATTTATAGGTAAAGTTTGTCATAAAATGACAAACTCAAAAGAAGCAATTATACTCCCTTTTTCAACAAATGTAAGCATCGCTTGTAGGCGCCGTTGAAGAAAAAAAAATTTTCTTCTCTTCATTTTCTTTTCATTTAATGATTGGTCACTCATCATAACGAAGGAACCCACAAGAAATTCATTTCAAGTAAATCATTCAAAGCGAAATCAAAGGAGGGAAACCAACTCCTTGCTTTGGTAGTTCAATGATGTCCCCTAGTTTATAATTTGAAAAACAGTTAGGCATTTGGGATGAGTATACTCAGCTAAGGATTTTTAAAAATTAGTTGTGCATACCAAGAGTTAGATCTCATTTAGTTCTCAAATAAAATGAATAACTAAATGAGCAAGATGTCGATTAGTCCTTCGGCAATTGCTTGAAGATTTTCTGACTATGACTTTGAAAAGAATATCGTTGAGGTAAGTTGACTAAACCTAAAAAAATATTAGACACAAAGTATTATAAAATATGATTAAATGAATAAATATGCTATAACAAATCATACCAAAACCCTGTAATGAAATATTATTAGGACATGTGTCAGCAAACCACACATCATGTGTGTTGCGGTACATAATAAATATAAGTCACTGCTGTGAAACATTAAATTTCAATGAAAATAGATCTACTAATAGGCTTCAAGCACACTATGCTCAAGACATAAGGGGAAAGACGATACTCGGTGATCACAACAACAAAATACTCTGATCAGGTTTAAGGTTTTACACTCACATACACGTGACAATCAGTTATCTTAGTACTTTATTTTACAAACAAAGACAAACACATCCTTCAATTGTCGAATGTGCGTATAAAAACAACAATGACCCATTGTAAGGTTGATCAAACTCAGTTCACATGACCAAGTTGATTATCAATTCAAAATAGTAAAAGTGTATGCTCGAATAAATTGTGACAGTAAAAAGCATACATATATATAGTATAAAAACCGACATTTCGTGAAACAAGACATGTCATAAAAATATGAAAACAAATATCAAAATAAGTTTTATAAAAACCATGTATGCGCTACATAATAAATAAACTCTTACCTCAATTGTGTATACAATTGTTAAAAACTCAAAATTAAGAATGTCTAATAAACAAGTTAAGTCTCAATACCTAACACTATTCCATTATTAGAATCATTCTAAACTCTCGACTATTTGAAATTCAATAACTTGATTAGAAACACTAGGCTTGAATGGGCCTGGCCGAAAAGAGGAGAAACGCTATGATATAACAATCAAGAAGCTTGGACGTTATAATGCCCATGCATAACTAAACAAGCTTTACAAGGCAAGACATTCCAGCCTTCGAATACGTGTCCATATCAATGCTACGACATCCCACCAAGAAATGCCCAGACTCAACACAATGTTAGCCATCTAGGACTTTTGAAAAATGGTTTAGGCACCGCGACATAAATCGTAGTTTTTTGTTTTTACAAAAAAAAAAAACTCCAACTTACCAGTAAAACTTTCTTTTTGATATCTGTAATAACCCGGAAAATTTCAAATTTTAAATCTAATTTCTGAAATTTTTAATTTAATCTCAGTTGAGGTTCGGGAAATATTTTAACGAGTATTTTAAGTTATAAAACTCGTAGTCTACTTTTGTGATGGTTTTCGAAATTTTGAAGTCGGGAGGACGAAAATTTAATGAAGTTACGGACGATAAAAACACATGAAGGAAATTTGATAATTTTTTTTATTTATTATAAAAGAAAAAAATAAATGTAACAACCGAATGGCTTCGGGAGAAGCCATTCGGCTGTTACACTTTTACGCCCGAGAGCAGAGGGAGACGCGAGAGAGCGATTGGGAGGGAGTTTCCGACCATCGATCGCTGAGGGTGAGACGCCGGTGCGCGGAATGTTCCGACGAGCTGAAGTGGAGGAGCGGGTGCGGTTCTTCCTGAGCTGAAAATCACAGGTAACTCCTCCCCTGTTTTGGCTCTTGTCAACTGAGCGTGAGAGCTCGAGTCTTTCCATCTTTTCCGAGGGTTTGGCTCGGTATAGGGGTCGATTTAGGCTGTGAATGTGAGTGATTAGAGAATGGACAGTGAGTGTCTGGTGGGGGAGGAAAAAAGGCCAAGGAGAGGTTGAGCCGGAATTCGAGTTCAAGCTCGAATTTTCTTATTTTAGTTTAGATTATGCTGAATTGATATGGAATGTGATTGACTATATATAGAAATTTTGGAATTTGAATTGAAATCAAAATCGGATTTTTGTTTTGTGTAAGAGCAGATTCTGTTTTTGACCGTCTTGGCCTTGTTTTGGTTGATCGTTTTCAATTATGTTTTTGTGGGTTAAAATAGGTTGTTAGAGGAACGTTTAGCCGCTGGAATCATTCGATTCCGATATCCAACGCAAAAGTTATGCGCGTTGGAAGTTTATGTCAAATTTTGGACCGAGTCAAATTAGTAAGCGTTTTTCGTAGAATTGTGACGCATGATATTTGCATGGCTGTTTTTAATGTGTAAAGGTAGTTTTGAGTGAGTTTTGGTTGAAGAAAACAAAATGTGAAATTTGGATAAAAATGGCAGATTTGATTTTTGGTGTTTTTCACCTATTTGCGGCTTACCGTTTTAAAATCCGTCATATATGTTAGACTAGGTTCTTAATGGAACATTTAGCCTCTTGAATCACTCGATTCCGATAAAGGACGCAAAAGTTATGCTCGTCCGAAATTTAGGTTAGTTTTCGGCTGAACCGAATTAGCGACTTGTTTTGGTTGGAATTTCATGGGTTTAGTTAAGGGATATTATTTTAGATTATTTGGTGAATTTTGAAACAAAAATTGATGAGTGATTGTTTGTGTTTTAGGTTGAGGCATTTTTGACGAAGCTGTGCGTCGAGTGAGCTTAGGACGCCAGGTAAGTAGTGCATGCATGTGTTTTGTCCAAGTGGGCTTACACCGAAGAACTTTGGGATTTATGTTATTGATTGTGGTATGCGTACGTATTGTCTGACATGCATCACTTTTTTTAAAAGGGAACGAAAATAGTTTTGAGCATATTTTGAGTAAGTGGTTAGACGCGTGGCGGTGGTACTACGGATCCTATTAGTGTGTGGGCCGGTACGTAATCAACCACGGATTTCGCTCGAGGAATGGACCGGCTGGGTCGTCACGTGGCGTGTATATGTTGACGGTGAGGATGATAGGCAGTGGTACCGCAGATCCTACTAGTGTGTGGGCCGGTGCAACACCAGTCGCGGATTCTTCTCTAGGAGTGGGCCGGCTGAGCTGTCGCGAAACGTGTGTGTGGCAACTGTGGCCCCGTTGCTGGGGAGGCTGGGACGGGGGCGACGTGTCAGGGTGTAGTGTGGCGCGAGGTACACCATCACCCTGATGTGGTTGCTGTGTGGTGATGCGTGTGTGTAGCTTGTGGACCTCGTTGCTGGGGAGTCTGGGACGGTGGCGACGTGTCAGGGTGGAGGGTGGCACTAAGTTCCTCTTTACTCTGGTGCGGTTACACTACGCATCACAGATGTGACAACATGAGTGTGAGTGTAGAGACTGCATGTGATAGGATTGCATTGTCGGTTTTTACTTTCATATTGTACTACTTACTGAGCGTTAGGCTTATGTTGTATGTTCTATGGTGTAGTGCTGACGATATTGTTGGTGAACCTCGAAAGCCTAGTCCTGAGGCATAGGACGGTTGGCGGCGTGCGACCGAGGCACCAGACTGCGGTTTTTTAGGGCGACCCGACCCGTGGAGATGGTAGGTAATGGTGAGATGCGTTTGGGTTGCTGTTCTGTGTCGGGATATTTATGCGAATAGAAGAGTTCGTATAGACGTCAGTTGTACAAGATTGTATAGAGTGGTTGTAGTGTTTTGGGGACGCGTACGTATTTTTATATGTTAGAGTATGATATTGCTCTATACTGTGGACTTTCACCATTTGTAGTTGATGGATTTGTTGTTTTCAAACCTCGATTTGGTTATGGAGTTTTCTCTAGATAGTTGATGGATAGATATTTATAGTTTTCTGGTGAATTGTGTGCAGGGTTTTATTTTTGAGATAGCCAGTTTTTAGGTGTTACTCTGCCAAAATTTTGGGAGAAAAATTGGGAGTCGAGAGAATATGGAATAGGTCGGGGTGTGTATAGTGAGGTACTAGAGAATTGTAGATGGGCGCGGGAGTGCGGCGTGGTCGCAGGTGCGCAGGGCACGCGGCCCTGCGGGTGCGCACGGGTCGTGCGGCGTCGGGTGAGGACGTGCGAGCGGACGTGCTGTACGGAGGCAGGGTGCGTGGAGCACGCGGCGCTGTGAGGGTACGTGGAGCACGCGGCGCTGTGAGCGTGCGCGTGATGCGGTGTGAGAGTGCATGCGGGGCGCCGAAATGGAGACGTGGGCGCGCGGCACCGAATGTGTGTGGTTCGAGGTGCGTGTTGGACTCCTTCTTAGAGTTTCAAGTCTTGTTGTCTTATTTATAAAACTATCTTAAATTATCTTTTCCGATGCGTATTTTATATTGAGGATTTCGTGTTCCCTCTTCAGGGCGCGAGTTGATTTTCGAATCGAGTCGAAAATTTTTATACTCACAAATGTTCTTTTGAATATGATTTGAAAACGAAAATGGTGTTAAATTAAGTGATTTTGTGTCAAGTTTCTGTATGTCATAGTGTGTAGATGTACTGTAGCGCACTGGGAACGTGTGAGTTCTCGGTGCGTTACAATATCTCTTCGAATTGGACTTATAATACTCTAATGAAGCACTTTGAACAAGATTGTGGATCAAAATAAAATCTTGTGTAAACACAAACTCTGAATCAAATATCGACAATATACCCCATCAAAGGAGAAAGGTTTTTTACTTTAAATGCTCAAAATATGCTTCACAAAAGTCTAAATTTTCCTGTCACAATTGGATAAATGGCTTATTTATATTGCTTCTAGGCAGCTAAACACAAAAGTTCGTTGGTCATAAATTTAACGTGGTAATAATGCTCTTTAAGAATTAAAAATTAATTCAACAACATTTCCTTAATTGCCTCAAACTTTTGAGTTTTTATAAAATCAACGTACTGCAAAACATGACATGTCATCAACGTGTTAGCGAGAGTTGCAGTATCAAGTCTATGGTGCCAAACGCCAAACACATTGGGTGTTTACTACTGCGGCATCTGTGCCACGACGATGTCTTCTTAGCATTATGGGGTGACACGTGTCTTGAACTTTTGCATTTTCAAAATTGTCTTAGTGTCGCGACAGGATGTCCAACAACCCTTTGGCCTAGCCCTATAAATGCGTTGATGTCGCAAAGTTGACTGAACGGGGCCTATCTATGGTTCTTGCAAAAACTTGAGTTTATTTTGATTTCTTAACACCAAACAATAGTCAACCAAATCAAGACTTGTTCTACATTATTTTCGTGTATCATGATGATTTTTATCCATAAAATTTCAAATCTAACAAAAAATTTGAATTTGAAAGAATTTACGAGAAAAAGGATTTCAAACCAACTCACTCTTGGGGTCCTTTCCTTGTACATGGGCACTTCAAATTCATGGTTCTCTTATTGGTTGATTGAATTTCAACTTTCTATTGATAAAATCAAATTTTGAAATTAAAATTTTGAATATTTTCTTTGTAATATGAAGACGATTTTAAAATTGTCTTACCCACGAAGGTCCTTTGATATTATTGGACATTGACATGTTGTTGTCCTTAATATGACGTTTATTGTCGTTGTGAGCGTATACATAAATGCTAGATTGAACGACTTGATTCTTGAAGAGAACTCGATTGCCAACTCAAGACTTGATTTACAACAAAAAACTTAGAATTAGATTGAATCATGATATAAAAGAAACCTGTTGAAATCTTCGTAGCAATCACGTAAAAATAAGTAGTGCAAAAGATAAATCCCACAAATATTATGCAAGAAACTAAAATAACTAACAGCCAACAGAGTTAATAGACTGAAATAACGAAAGACGTTCTCACTAAGGAAATTAAATCACTCGAATGAAAAAAAAAAGAGAATTAAATGGTTTACCACAAACAGTATTCCTCGCCGCCTCGATTCTTACTTAGAAAAGAGGGAGTCATTCAGAGTGAGTGAATAATTCAATAAAAAATTTATATTAAATACAATACATGTAAAAGATTTTATTTTCTGTTTCAAAATAATATTCAACTTCAATACTATGCATGAGTTGACTATCTATAAAAATCACTTCTTTTTCTTCGAAAGAAGCTTCTCAAGCCATACGCTAATTTTCAATCATCAAATCCCTTTTCACCTTTTGAAATAGACTCCAGGAGCTATCAGTAGAGCAATTCAAAAACATGACTATATATATAAGTATGTATAGTAAAATTAACCTTCACCATTTTTCTTAGAGAACAATTATAGTAATAAAAAAGAATCACTCAAGGACCCATCCGACACACTATGAAAGAAAAGCGACAATCAAAATATTCAAGAGCACCTCAAGAGCCAGGAGGAAGTGAACGTAACGACAATTTAAAAATCTAGTAGTGTTACCTCGAGTGGCTAGCGAACAATGGTCAGTGTCGATACCACCTGTGAATCATAATCAACAAATATATCTTGATATATTTATGTATTTGAAACTCAAGAAATGCATCATCACCGCTTATTATCCATTTTTGTCACATGAAAAAAAAAAAAACATCTTCCCATAGCAAAAAATATGCTGAGATAATTTCATGATATTTTGATACCGAAACTGTCAAAAATATCTTTGACGTGTTGATTGACCTCTTATAGAGTTCGACACATTCACAATTTTCAATGAAAGAAATGACGAAAACTCTCCTCATTCCCACTAATTTTTACCTTAATCGGTTCAAAACTTTACACAGGATATTAGTGTACCAAAATAACGTAGAAATGATCAAAGAATTCTAGTTTTCAAGCTTGAATCCAAAACTAACTTTTACCCTAATCTTTAAATGTAACAGCCTAACCCTCCTTACTTGACTACCGTACCGTACTGGGAGTTAGAGGGTCTACTTTACCCAGCTAGCTCAAGTGGTACCAGCTCTTATAGTCTATGTGCTTTACCCTGGCAGAGCATATGTTCAAGAGTTGAAGAAAGCAAAAATTCCTTCATTAGGGGGAAAAGGTCATGAGATACGGCAGCCGGGCAAAGGCCCTCCAACCCCCAGTACGGTACGGTAGTCAAGTAAAGGGGGTTGTGCCGTTACAAAAAAGGACACAAGTGGTACCAGCTCTTGTAGCCCATGTGATTTATCCTAGCAGGGCATGGATTCGAGTGTTGGGGAAGGCAAAAATTCATTCGCCAAAGGAAAAAGATCATGAGGTATGGCAGCTAGGCAAAAGTAGGTCCTCCAACCCCCAATACGATACAGAAATAAATTAAGGGAGGTTGTGTCGTTACAAAAAAGGGCACCCTTTTTTGTACATCCCAACCGTCTTACTTGACTGCTCAAGTGATACCAGTTCTTATAACCCATATACTAGCCTGACATGGTATGAGTTAGAGAGCTAGGGAGGACAAAAATTCCTTCGCCAGAAGGAAAAGGTCATGAGGTACGGCTACCGAGCAAAGTAGGCCCTCCAACCCCCAATACGTTACGGTAGTCTAGTAAGGGGGTTGAGCCATTACATTGAAAGTGAAAATGACGAGAGAAAATGACTTATCGAAGAATAACGTCGTCTAAAGGCCCTAGAAAAGGTTTCCCAAATAGTTTTAAAATAAAACATTCTCTTTAAATAATTTATTTAAATTATATTATATATTAAATAAATTGCTTAAATCCCAATTTGACGTAAATCAAACAATTGTCCAAAAATTAACTGGAGTAAATTCCAAA
This sequence comes from Begonia peltatifolia, assembly GCA_022433055.1. Classification (NCBI taxonomy): domain Eukaryota; kingdom Viridiplantae; phylum Streptophyta; class Magnoliopsida; order Cucurbitales; family Begoniaceae; genus Begonia; species Begonia peltatifolia. The sequence goes on along the minus strand of CM039526.1, from coordinate 1,962,890 downwards.
TTACCCAACATTATGTTCTCCAACATTAACTATGCAATAACTCTTTCAATTACCGATTTGACCAAGTGACTGAAAAATCTTATGTAGCGTAACATTAAAGAATCATAATAATTTGAGTCAACACAAAATAATTAATATAAAAATAGTGAGTTTTACATTTATTTGACAAACTCTTATTTCCAACTTCACTGTTCTCTCTCATGTTAGATATTTTGGGTCTTCTCAATTCCAAAAACTACCTCAATAGATGAAAATTTCTCTCATACTTATAAATTGATTAGTAGCCTCTTCTAAAATCGATGTGGGATAACCCAACTATCTTTCCCTCATACATCGAGCCTTGGGTCGGAGAACTGACAACCCAATTTCTCCCGGGGACTGAAATTTTGTTGTAAATCTGGTCTGTGATACTACTGTTAGGTTATCTTGGACTTTCTTGATCTCCAAAACTAGCTCGAGAGATGAAAATTTTCTCACACTTATAAATTGATCACAAACTCATTCCATAACCGATGTGGGATAACCCAACAATCTCCTGGTATTGTTGAAAAATCGAACTTTAACCAGAAAAAGAAATACGATGAGGAACACCAGATTTACGTGGAAAACACATTTCGAGAAAAAATCACGGGCAGAAGAACAAATCTAATATAAATATCGAAATACAATTACGAGTTTTGCGACTCTAGCTTATATGAATTTATCGAGAAAACAAAATCCTAATGAAATTCCCAATATTGGTCTAACCAGTCTGGTTCGTATAGAATTCGAGTCACCAAATTCTAACAGTCTCCACCTTGACATGAATCCACATGAGAGATCCAACAGGCTATTCAGCCCAATTCAAAACAAATCCAGAATACCGAACTCTGACAATCTCCATCTTCAAAGAAATTTTGGTGCGAGGAAACAAATCTTCAAAACTTCTTCTTCCACACATGTCCCTAATGGACCATCTTAGCAACTAATGCAAATCAAGTTTAAAAACATTAAAACCACGATTATGATATCTGCAAATCCTAAAAATGTCATGTAAATCTTCAAGGAAATGCTGATGATCGGAGTATCCCCGGTGTTCTCCTCTTTTGTTGGACGGTGACAATGCACCTCTCTGACTCGGCTCTTGGATGGTCATTCGGAGTCTCTTCCCAACTTATAGCGGTTGAGATTGTCTCTGCCATTGTTCAAAGTAACACAGTGAACACCTTCAGTTCACAAAATGCTTAGCAGCCAACTATCGAGGCTTCTTCAACAAGCTTTCTTGTTGGCTTCCACGGTACGTTTCTCCTGTCACGGCTGCAGACAGTGTCTTCGCAGACGCTGGCTGAAACTAGGGTTCCTACTTTGAAACTTCATTGTTCTTCACAGAAGAGAGACTCTTTTCCCAATCATGCGGCGGTTCTCCTGTCTTCATTGTTCAACAATGACGACAGTGGCTAACCTTTTCACGTTAGAGTTTTCTTCTAATCCTTTCACCTTAGAGTTTTCTCATCTATTCAGTGTTTTACAACGGCGACAGTGACTAACTCTTTCACCTTAGCTTTTCTTCTTTCTTCAATGTTTGGAAACGATGACAATGGCTAACCCTTTTCACCTTAGGATTTTTTTCTCTTTTCACTGTTCGGTAACGATGACATTAGCTAACCCTTTTACCTTGGGGTTTTCTCCGCTCTTCACTATTCTGCAACAACGATAATGGCTAACCCTTTCACTTTAGGAATTTCTCCTCATGATCTAAAATCGGCTCCGACAATTTATCCGAATAAATCTGAAAAACCAATTATAAGTATTGAAGAACTTCCAAAAGAAATACTCAATATTGACCACAACAAAACCAATAGCAAATCACAGAAAAGCACACAACTTTACAATTTGACAGTTTACCAATTACAGCAAAGCACTCAATCAGCAGCAAAAATTGTAGCTTCACGGTTTAGAATTCGCAGCAAACTTTCTATCGTGAGTCTTTGATAGTTTCACTCTTTGCAAATTAGCAAATTTCAGAGTTCATCCTTCACGCAAATTGGCTTCCGATCATAAAGGAAAAACCAGAGCTTGATGTGAAGGATTAATTGATAAACATGGATGATAAATGGTGGACTTTGAGTGCGACTATCTGCTCACAGGTGGCTTCTTCTTTAGTCAACGGCGGTGTCAGCTTAGGGTTTTCCTCTTCTGCCCGGCGACGAGTTATGTTCGATCAAAAAATGGCAGGGCAACTTCTTCCCCTTCTCTTCTTCAATCGGCAATGATGTCGGAGACTTCCTTCTCCTCTTCGCAAACGGCGGACAACGGTGTTTAAATAGAGACTAACGACAGCATGACCAGAGAGGTGGCGGCGTCCCTTCTCTAGTGCGTTACTCTTCGCGGCTCTTCACGGACTGCGACCCTCTCCTAGGGCTGCCTTTGTTTTCCTTTCTCTGTTCTTCACAGCAAGAACATCAGCACAAATATATTTTTTTTTTCCTAATTCCTTTTTCCAAAAATCAAACCATTCGATACTTTAGATAAATCAAAAAACTAATTTTTGGAAAATATTGAACGTCTCGCGCTTATACCAATTATTGAAAAATTGAACTATAAACAAAAAAATAAGAACAATGAGGAACACCAGATTTACGTGGAAGAACTTTTTCAGAAAAAAATAACGAGCAAATGAACAAATTTACTATGATCATCGAAGTACAACTGAGAATTTTGCGTCTCTAATTTACATGAATTTATAGAGAAAACAAAACTTTAATGAGGTTCTCAACATGGGCCTAAAAGGTCTAACTTGTATAGAATTCGAGTCACACCAAATTCTAACATCTCTTAGTCGCCGATTGTTTTCTCTAGAGCGAAAAATATGTCAAAGAAAAAAATATGCTTCTATATGGCTGACGACCCATCATGCGAGAAATTTATTATTCTCTACGTCCTTATTAAAACTCTAGAGGATTTAAGTTCAAACATATTAGTCTATCATTAATATCTCTTATTCATATACGAATTAATAAAACAATGGACGAATCTAAAAATAGCAGAGTTTGAATACAAACATATTTAAAGTGGTTAGATTAACAGATTAAAAATGAGCTAACCACATCCACTTCAAAAGGCAATATAAGAACATATAACATAAAAAATGTTAGATAAAAAGTATGGATAAGCAAAAGAATCAAATTCCAGAATCAAAAAATAAGGTATAATCAAACTATATATGAAAGAAGTTTAGAATATCAGCCAAAATATGACCCGAGAAGAAAAAAAAGGAACTTGGGATCAAGTTGACCTCATGTTCTTCGTATACCGATGATATCTTGTATTTTGTACGATAATCGATAATTGATAATCGATAGTAGTAAGTTGATAATTTATTAGTTTTAGAATATTGAAATTTTTATTTTGTGCACTTTACTGGGTTATTTTGTTTTTTTTCTTATTTTAGGTATGATGATGGACAAGAGGTGCATAAAAGTAAAAGAAAAGAAGAAAAATTAGCAACATGAAAGAAAGAATTTCGGTGTTGAAATTAAGGTGCATCATGGCATCGTGAAGCCGCCGCCGAGAGATAGTTTCAAGAAACGTTTGGAAACAAAGAGAAAAAATAAAGGAGCTCTTGGCAATGAGGACTCGTATGAATACATGTGTAAAAAGAAAAAGCTTTGGACAGAAAAGTCTTTCTATTCAAGTGATTGATGCCTTTGATTCAGCCTTAAGCACCGGTACAGTGCACAAGTCAAGGCTACGATGGTTTGGGCTAAGATCAATCATAATAGTCATAATTTTAGTAATAAAATGTGTTTAGAAATATTGTGCAACAATTTGTATGTTTATAAGTGAAAACTTTTTGTTGGAGTATATATAAATGTAAATTCTATAACAATTATTGTCGTACTCGATTATTCTAAAAATTTACGCAGACACATAATGAAGAAAATGACTTTGGTTTGAAATGATTTGTACGTAGGTACAAGTTATGAAAGTCTAAAATTAGTTGATCTATTTTTTATTCTAAATTGCATTGTTTTTGTAAAGAACTCTCAATTGAATTTTAGAGTGAAAATTTGAAGAAATTAATAAAAGAGAATATGTTTCAAACATCTTATTAAAACATGTTGCCATGTAATAAATTAGATGACTAATTGACTACCCACAAAAATTGCAAGTTTGAAAGTTGACTCAGCTTGAGAGATTCTTTGTAGAAAACGGGGACTATCATCTCAGTCATTAAATATCATCTTTGTGTGAAATTTATACAATAATCTTTATATAGATGTCGAAAATATACAATCCAAAAATCAAGGGCAAATTTTTTAGGAATCAAAAAGTTATGGTGGAAATGGCAAGAGTATATCAAAATTCGATATACCCGCGATTGAGAAATTAGGGCTCACTTGGGAAGAATATATCTTGGCCAATATTGGTATGCTTAATGTGGTTTCTGGACAGGAATTGTTCCATAAGTAAGGATGGTGTCCTTTCAATTTTAGCTCAAAACTTGCACGGACGAACAAGTTACAATCAGAGCACCACTAGTTGGACTGAATGGTTACCACGGTCGTGACCTTCAACTCTTATGGCAACCCTTGTAAAAAAGAAAGTTGTAACACTCAAGAACTTCCAGTTAGATTTACTTTCGTATTTAAAAACAAGTTTATGTTTTACTTTACTTTCTTAATTATTATAGAATATTTGAGAGAAAATAATACAATTTGCATGAGAATAATGTAATGATACGAACCAATGAAGACAAAAAAATTAAGCTTCAATCAAATAATTTTCAAGCATGGGTAAAAATTCATTAAAGGAAGTTGATATCTTTGAAAGGGTAAAAGAAAAATTTTTAAGTTAAAAATTACAAATAGAAGTCAAAAAAATGTCTTGATTGCACTTGGTAAGCTAACAAAATGAAAAACATGAAGTAAAACATGTAGCAAGGCATTGGGATCACCAGATGCGCAAGAAGGCCGCAGGTGACGTTGGGAGTGGGCGCAGTAGAAGCTAGGCACGCGCCACGCACCTAGTTTTTCCAAAAAGATATTTTTTTTGGTATTTTTTAACCTTTTTAGGTTTCCAAATTTCATATTTTCAAACTTATTACATTTCCTATATTTTTAGGGATATTTACTATTATTTTTACAATTTATTTGATCATATTTAAACACTTACCTTGTACCAATTTATGCACGTTAAACTTAACCCTTATTTCGCTTAAAATTTGCAATGTGCCTCTTTGTTTCTGCAGAATTTTCAAAGTAAACATAAACCTAATAGACTTCCACCTCAAACAATTAAACACATGAGATTACATGCTTGAGAGAGATGGTTAGGATTTTTATTGTTGTTAGGGTTTCTTCATGGAATTCCTGCAATTATGATTTTTCTTCTCATTTTCTTTCACTAATATACCACAACTCTAAGGGTAGGTTAATTCAAAAGTGAATCATACCCATCGTGAGCGAAATTCTAAATACGAAGGACTCGAGGTAAGAGATGTTTGTATGCGTTGAGTCGTTGGTCTGCATCGCAAAATACTAGATCATTTCTTTACGTTTTATTGATACTTGAGGATGTATTTTATTTAGATATTTATAATGATGTCGATTGAGATGTTTTATGAGAGCTTTTATTGTTATTCGAAGATTTGATAACGATGATGATATTTGCTAGAAGACATATTATATTATAGGCTCTTGATTATGATACATTGATGGACATAAATGATGTTTTATGCATTGAGTCGTCAGTCTGCATCACAAAGTGCTAGATTAAATAATTTCTTTGTGATAAGGCTTTGAGAAATTGTTTATTAATATGTTAAGACATTAATAACTTGAGAATTTGTTTAATTGTTAGGATGAGATTTACGATTAATGTTATATTTTATGGTAATATTAGTGATAACGTTGCTCGAGGATTTGTTATAGTAGAGACTTCTGATTGTGATGTTTGATTAGATGATATGATTATATTGACGATGATGTCGCTCGAGTATATGTTTTGTTTGATGATTTAATAGATGTAGAAATATTGATTCTTTTATGATACAGTAAGTTATGATTTAATAGAAAGAAAAGATTAATTGACTCAAGGATATATTATGTTTTACATCATATGTTTATGTATGATTTGTGCATCATGAAAAATAATTTATGTTAAGAAAGATTTAAAGAGAACAAAGAAAAAAATAAAGACAAACATTCAGAAAAGGCATAGAGAACTACGGAAAGATGAAAAAATGACTGAATAAATGTAACTTTTGTTGTGAAGCGAGATTATGAGTTGGCTGTCTCATAAGACAGAATCATGAGGTTTCTTCTCGCTACCCTAACTGAATTATCTCCAACGAACGTCTGTATCCCGAAACTAAAGTAAGAATAAAGGACCCAACGAAAAAGAATTGCGATATGACTGTTTTTACAAAAATTGCATCTGCATGCATGTTAATGATAATTTATGCATCTCTTAAACTTTTAGGTGTATATTAGAAATTTTATAATATACTTGATGAAAGAAACGAATGAAAGATGCAGTTAAAGAGGTGCTCTCATGTAACACCCCGAGAACCCACACATTCCCGGTGCACTATAGTACGTCTACACCCTATGACATACAGAGACTTAACACAACTCACTCAATTTAATACCACTTTCGTTTTCAAATCATCTTCAAAAGAACATTTGTGAGTATGAAAAATTTTCGACTCGATTTGAAAACAACTCGCCCCCCGAAGAGGGAACACGAAATCCTCAATATAAAAATACACAGCGGAAAAGAAAATAATTTAAAATAGTTTTAAAATAAACCGACAAGACTTGAAATCCTAGGAAAGAGTCCAACACACCCCTCGAACTACACAAATTCGATGTCGTGCACTGACGTCCCCACTTCAACGCCCTGCGCGCACCCTCACGGTGTCGCGCGCGCCAACTCTATATCACCCCGTCACGCGCACGCTCACAGCGCCGCATGCCCCATGCACCCTGCCTCCGTACCACACGTCCGCACGCACGCCCTTACCTGACGCCGCACTACCCGTGAGCACCCGCAGGGCCGCGTGCCCCGTGCACCTGCGACCACGCCGCACTTCCGCTCTACTCCACACTTCTCTAACACTCACTGTACACATCCTGACATATTCCATATCCTCTCGACTCCCAACCTCTCTCCCGAAATTTCGGCAGAGTAACGCCTAAAAACTGGCTATCCCAAAATTTAAATTCTGCACACAGTTCACCAGAAACTAACAATATTTATCCATCAACCACCCAGAGAATCTCCATAACAAAATAATCAAAGTTTAAAAACAACGAAAATCTATCAACTATAAATGAGGAAAGTCCACAGTATAGAGCAATACCAAGCTCCTACATGGAAAGCAAACGCGTACGTCACCGAAATCACACGCACTCTATAAACCCAGATACAACCAACGCCTATACAACTCGTCTAATCAACTGTACATCGACCCAGTAAAATAAAATACCCGCAATAGCCAAGTCACCACCTACCGTCTCCACGGGTCGGGTCGCCCTAACAAAATCCGTCGTCCGGTGCCTCGGTCGCACGCTGCCAACCGTCCTATGCCTCAGAACTAGGCTCTCGAGGCTTACCAGTAAAATCGTTAGCACCTACACCATAGAATACACATCATAAGCTTAACGCTCAGTAAGTAGTAATGAAAGTAAAAGCAGTCAATGCAATCCTATCACATGCAGTCTCTATACTCACACTCATGTTGTTACATCTGTGACGCGTAGTGTAGCCGCACCAGGGTAAGGAGGAACCTAGCGCCACCCTACACCCTGATAGGTCATCACCGTTCCAGACTCCCCAACAATGAGGCCCACAAGCTACACACATGCATCACCACACAGCAACCACATCAGGGTGAGGGTGTACCTCGCGCCACACTACACCCTGACACGTCGCCCCCGTCCTAGCCTCCCCAGCACGGGGACACAGTTGCCACACACACGTTTCGCGACAGCCCAACCAGCCCACTCCTCGAGCGAAATCCGCGACTGGTATTGCACCGGCCCACACACTAGTAGGATCCGCGGTACCATTGCCCATCATCCTCACCGTCAACACATACACGTTGCGTGACGGCCCAGCCGGCCCACTCTTCGAGCGAAATCCGCGGTTGGTTACGTACCGGCCCACACACTAGTAGGATCCGCGGTACCACCGCCACGCGTCTCACCACTTACTCAAAATATGCTCAAAACCATTTTCGTTCCCTTTTTAAAATATGATGCATGTCAAACAATACGCACGCACACCACAATCAATAACATAAATCCTAAAGTTCTACAGTGTATGCCCACTTGGGCAAAACACATGCATGCACTACTTACCTGGCGTCCTAAGCTCGCTCGACGCACAGTTTCGCCAAAAATGTTTCGACCTAAAATGCAAACAATTCACTCATCGATCTTTACTTCAAAACTCACCAAATAATTTAAAATGACATTCCTTAATTACACTCATGAAATTCCAACTAAAACGAGCCGCTAATTCAGTTCGGCCGAAAACCAGACTAAAGTTCGGACACGCATAACTTTTGCGTCCGTTAACGGAATCGAGTGATTCAAGAGGCTAAACGTTCCCTTAGAAACCTAATTTAACATAGTAAGACGGATTTTAAAACGGTAAATCGCAGCTAGGTGGAAAATTTCAACTTTTTTTTTCGCAACCAACACTCACTCAAAATTAGTCTTACGCATCAAAGACAGCCACGCCACTATCACACGTCACAATTCTACGAAAAACGCTCACTAGTTTGACTTGGACCAAAATCTGACATAAACTTCCGACGCGTATAACTTTTGCATCAGATATCGAAATCAAATGATTCCAGCGGCTATACATCCCTCTAACAACCTAATTTAATCTACAAAAACAGAATTTAAAACGATCAACCGAAGCCAGACCAAAACGGCTAAAAATCGAATCTGTTTTTACACAAAAAAAAAAACCAATTTCCGTCATCAACCCAATTTCTACAAATCTTTTCCCCAAACACCCACATTCCAACCAATTACGCATAATCAGAACAAAACCAGTGATTTCAAACTCAAAAACCCGAACCCCACAGCCAACAAAATTTCAGGTTTTTCCTTTCCAACCCGAGCACTTGGCCAAATCAACAGTTAAACACGGTTGAGGTCCCCTTCCAAACGTCCTGGTTACATGCTCGGACTTGGAAGTCTACCTCAAGGCATACCGACCACAATCAGTCGCAAAAATCAAAAGATAAACAGGGGAAGGTTACCTGTTTCTCGGTTGAATTTCCAGCCTAAAGAATCGAGCCACCAGCTAGCTACAGTTCGTCGGAGCACTACTCTCCCTCTCGATTGCTCACTCTCGCCTTCTCGTTGTTAAACAGCCGAATGGCTTCATTTCAAAGCCATTCGGTTGTTTAAAAAAAGATAAAATATAAACTATAAAATAAAACAATAAATTTAAATCATTAAAATTTACCAAAACGCCCCCACGTGCTTTAACCGTTCAAAATTTTTGTCAAATTCGTGTCCTCCCGACTTTAAATTTTGAAAACCATTACTAAAACTGAATTCCGAGTTCTTATAACTTACTTTACCCGTTAAAATATTTCTCGAAACATCAACCGAGATTAAATTAAAAATTTCAGAAATCAGATTTAAAAATCCAAAATTTTTCGAGTTATTACATCTCATGACAATGTTACATGATGTTAATACAAATAACTATTCAAATTGTATGAAGAGAAAAACTTATGTTTTATTTCTATCTAAGTTAAAAAAAATTTATATCACTTATTATTTCGTTATATTTATGAATGAATTTATTAAGTATTATTTTCAAATGACCATTTTAGATCATTGATTTTATTTTAATGAACACTTATGTTTTCAAAGCTTCCGTTATTAATTTTTGATGAAGTGACTTTAAAATTTTAAGTGAACTCTTTTAAAGAAAATATAAAGTAGAACTGATGCGCTATGCACTCCAACTTGGTTGATGAGAGTTTATGCAATTTTACTAAAGATTTCAACCTTAATGTTATAAGGATGGACAATTTTAGTAACAAAATCCAATCACCCTTACAAAGATAATATTCAACTTTACACAAACATAGTTAGGTTACCAATAATAGGCAAACTTGCAAAGACAAGAATTCAAAATTTCTATTGATCAAAGATGCTCAAATCAGCCTTCAATAGTGGTATATATCCCCTTTATTGAGGTTTACAACCCATAACAAAATTACTAAAAAGATGGATCCAATAAATGGTTCTTATTCAAATGGCTAAAAATAATAAAGTCGAATGAAAATTAGTGCAACATTAACATTGTTTTCCTTATTTAAATGAAATGCTATTAAACCCTTGATTTTTGTATGTTTTTAATTCCCTCAATGCACCTCTTTAAGCCTTTCCATGTCATTGATATGTGTCACACCTTGCAAGTTGTTCCTTCATTTGTTTTTTGTCTTTATCTCCAACATTTAAGTCCTCGTATTCTCATTTTAGTAAGTGATTCAAATTTCCTTCGCATAATGAACTATCTTCAAGACCGTTCTTGAAGGGATTTGTGTTTCAAGTTTGGATAGTAAAGAAAGTGAACAGAAAAAATAACAAATAATATTCAATATTTACTCACAAGCTCATTATGAAAAGCTAAAGACGTTAGTTATAATTTTTATGAAGAGATTTTTTTGATAAAATTAGAAAAACTATAAAAAAAAATGTCATATATTTCTTAGAGGTCAGGTTGAAGACACTTTTGGAAAATACAATAAGTCTTCTAAACTTGTGCTTAAATTTCTATTTAAATTTTTATTTTGAATATCCAAAGAAACTACGAGATTATTGATGGATTTAACAAATATTCTCAATACTCTTCCTTTATTACCACCTATAAACTAAAACACTACAATTGTTGGGAGAAAATCTCCTCGTCTGATAGTGAAATGAAAGTTCTATGGCACAGTGAGATGGTACTTACATGTCACTTAAGAATTAATGACTATTTATGTGATTAAGGTATAATTAAAAAATAATTAATTATTTATAATTATGTTAATCTTAGTATTAGCTTAGAATTAATCCAACCAAGTCAGTCTATTATTCCTTAAAGATCATTAGCATGCAACTCAATAATCCATCATATAATCCCAAAATCGTCATTTTCTCTGTTTAATTTTAAACCTAGTTTAGAAATAGAAAGACTAACTCTTTACCTCTTGATGTTTTCCATTCCGCTCACTTTCAAGACTTTATTCTTGTACTAAAAGAATCCTCTTGATGAGAGCAATACTTTTTCTTAAAGGATAGAAAGGTCAAATCTTAAAATTTTCACTTTCTATCTTCCCTCTCTTTTTACATTTTCTTCTTTTTTTTTTTTCTTCTTTCTCTGGTCTGGATCAGCACATAAATGACTGATACTCAGTCATTTCTAAACCTTTTTCCAAAGAGCTCTCGGGCTAAAATTATCATTTTAGCCCAATTTATCCCTCAAAATGTCCCATTTTACTATTTCTTCCATGAATATTTTTATATAATCTCTTACTCTTATTTAGATTAAATTAATTAATTTTGATCAGTGTTGAACTAACTATCAATATTAAGTTAATTAATTATGATTATTCAACTTTAATTACTTTCTAATTAAAGATTAATCACACAATTAGTCACTAATCTTTAAGTGACACGTGACATTATTTTATTGGTTGTTTTATTTTATTGTATAGTCATATGCTTTCAAGTGTTAAAGAAAAATTTTTCTTTTACACATTTCTCCAAATTTTCACTGTAAACTTTAATTTAGAATCTTTTATCAAAATAATATAGTTTGAAATTAAATATAGATCAATCAATTTCAAATTTACATAAATTTTGCTGTATGTTGTAAAATTTCATAATAACGCAATCACTATGCAACAGTTGTTATATAATTTACACTTACACCTACTCCAAGAAATAAATTTTTTGTTTAATATATAAAATATTTTATATTACTTTTAAACACCTTATAATTGTGATTGTTAAAGGTAATCTTAACCTGGACAAACACACTATCTTTATCTTTGATTACTTTTTAATTATTGATTGAATAACCTACTCATAACATTTGTGAATTACACACTAGTTATTTAATCTAGATTTTCCATTATATATTTAATTTATTCTCGAAATATAAAGTATACGTAATACAATATTTTATTGTATAAATCAAAGAATAAATTAAAATAAAATAAAAATATACTATATATAATAAATTCAGATCATACATATATAATTATCATTACAATAAAATTAATTATTTTATGTTTATCCAAAATAATTAAAATAATATAATTTCATGTGATTTAGTCTTCTATAATCATACGCATGATAATACATTTAATTCATAACACTCGATACATAATCTAAAATAGACTTTTAGTTATAATAAAATGAAATGTATTTATATTATTAGAAGATCTCACACTTTGAATACAAATTCACCAACTCCTTCACATTATTTATCTTTAAACTTTATCTTAAATATATTAGAAGTAAATTTAAAGTTTCGATAAATAACTAATTTTTTTTTTTATAAAGCACGCCAAAATGGCAACACAAAATTAATTTGGTTAAATTTATTTATTTATCATATAAAAACGCATAGATTCCTCTAACTTTAGAAGGGTCAATGAAAAGGAAACTATAACCTTTAAATAACTACATTTGTAGTTACTATTTTGCCTATTGTACCATGTAACCAACATAAACTAAGCAAAATCATTGTATAGAAACATTAAATAATTAGATATGCTAAGATCGGTTTCCAAATCTCGTACTGGGGAACTTTATCCAATCGTTTAAAAGTAAAATTAAAATTTTCACGAAGCTTTTATTCGCGAACAAGAACAAAAACAAATTTAAAGATCAAACAATATACAATCTACCGAAAAAAAAAAAAAAAAAACGTTTAATGATCCAAATTCTATTTGAGTTGGATCGAAAAACTCGTCATGCGATGAAACGAAATTATAGATTTTTCTATAGCAAAGAAATTGGGTCGTTAACCTGACGTGTTTTGTGTTTCTGTATGTTTTTGACGTCGAGTCGAGAAAATCACATATATTTTGATTTGGACCTTGTCTATGCTTTTTTTTTTTTTTAATCAGGGTTTTTTTTTTTAATTAGGGTTTTTACAAAAATCTCAATGTATGCCATTTTTTTGGCTAAACTTACATTAAAGTTCGATTTGAATGGCTGAATTTCTCTCCAATTCACGTAGTAATTTTTAATTAATTTTTTGCACGTAAATTTTTCTTTATTTTTCTCATGATTTTCGTTCCGTGAAAATAAAAAATATATATAAATTATCAAACGACACCGAATAATCACTCTTCACCTGTTCCAGCCGCAACCCATGGCAATGATGTAAATTTGTACACAAACTAAGGCTGAGTATGAATTCAACTTTGTTCAACATAGTAGATGACGTGTCGGACATGGAGATGACTGTGGTAAAGGCTCTCTCTCTCTCTCCCATCTACTCACCTCCTCTACAAAACAAACACAACAGCCTCCCAAATCCACCGTCCAGTCATCCACGTCATCTATCCGTGGCAATTCCAATCCAACGGTTCCAAATTACCCAATAATTCCCCAAATCTTATTCCGTACGATGTGCCTCCCCACTCCGAGCCGTAGCCACGCACCACGGTCACCTTGCTTTTGGGGTTTTATCTTCCTGGACTCGTTCACAAACCAGTAAGAGAGACTTTTAGAGAGAGAAAGAAGAGAGAGACAGAGAGGGGTTCATAGTCCATACACATGGTAATTAGGGTTTTGGGGCTGTTCACAAGAGATTCGTGTTCATCTTTTTAGGATAAAGGTTTGCTTCGTCCATTTTTTATTTCGTAGATCGAGTGAAGTTCTTCAATTTCACTGAAATTTGTGGCTTTTTTGCGGTGTGGCCTGAAATTGGAGGTTTCGGGTAAAACATTAGATCAGGTAATTTCTATTTATAAATTTATATGAGATATAGGGTTTCGTATTTGATGGATGAAATATGGGAACGAGCTGTGGAGACAGCGTTAGACGGCCAAACTGACCGTGCTGCGGCCAGCACCCTGACCTTGGACGGTGCTGTGAAGTGCGTTCAAGGTCGTTTGCCTCCACCGAGCCTTTTGGAGAAGTTCCCCAACCTTCACCACCTTTCTATTGCAAACATTGGTGTCTCGACGTTAGAACAATTTCCTCGCCTCCCTAACCTACAGAAACTTATTCTCTCTGATAATCGGATAGCTGGAGGCCTCAAATTTCTTGTCGAAGCAGGACTTGATTCTCTCCGAGACCTTGACCTCTCAAACAATAGGATCCAATTTATTGAAGATCTTGAGCCACTTGCACAGTTAAAGCTCGTATCACTTGATCTCTATGAGTGTCCAGTTACGAGAGCTAAGGATTATCGATCTAGGGTTTTTGGATTGATTAAATCGCTTAAATATTTGGATAAAATGGATTCTGAGGAGAATGAGCGGCCTGAGTCAGAGGATGAAGAGGAGGAAGAAGAGGAAGATGAGGACGAGGAGGAGGATGATCCGGGAAGTGGAGAGGTAGATGGTGTGGATCAACCCTTTAGATTAGTAAATGGACATAACGATGGAGTTGAAGGGGTTGTTGATGTCGATGAGGATGAAGAAAGTGATGCTGATGAGGAGGAGACTGAGACATCTAGACAAGTAAATGGAACCAATCGCCAGGCCAATGGCTTTCATGTTGTGCCTGTAGAAGTGGAGGATGCTGGTGAATACGAAGATGGTGATGATGAAGAAGATAATGAATCAGTGGAGGAAATTGATGAAGAGGAAGGTGGTGATGATGATGATGCGGTTGAGATCCATGAGATTGATGATAGTGATGACGAAGAAGGTGGGGTTGAGTATAATGAGGATGATGATGAGGATAATGATGAGGATGAAGAAGTTGATAATGAAGGAGACTTTGCAGAGCCAGAGAGTACAGGAAGATTGGTAAGTACAGAAGGCGAAATTGATGGACATGAGCAAGGTGAAGATGGTGGAGATGAGGATGATAATGGAGAGACTGAAGAGGAGCAGGGTATTGAGGAAGATGTAGAATATGAAGATGAAGAGGATGGTGAGGAAGAGGTGAGGTGTTTACATTGTAGGCGTGCAAATTCTTATTTACTCTGAAACGATCTTAAAAAGAACTAATTTTTTTAGTATCTTTCCTTGATTTCTACTTAGTTCTCATTTGTTTTCTTTATTACACTACCGATTTATTGCTCCCATTAAAAGATATTCATTTGGGTATGATGCATCTTAATTTACTTGCTGATTTTGATTATTTATTTATTTATTTTGTTTTGCATTTGACTTGGGGTAGGTCATTTGTGTTTCTATGCTCATTTATTCTTAATTTGTCACTACTGATAATCTTCGTATCTATCTTAATTTGAGCACAAATGTTGATTTGATTTCATTTGTAGATGTTGTTAGTAATAAAGTACATGTACTTTCATGAAGCTCTAGGGATGCAGAATTTTCTTTTTGGCTGGTGTTTTTGTGTTTGTTTGATGTTTATCGAAAAGTCAATGTTGGCATTTGTATCACATTGTCTGAAAAATTGAACTTGGTGTAAAATTTTGGTGCTTTCAGTGTGACAAAAAAATACAATTTTCCGCATTCTAACTAAAAAGATTTCATACAAAATCTTTATGCTTTTCTGTTGCAAGTCTTGAAATTCATTTTAATTACTGTCATTATATTCTAATTCTTGTTGTTTTCGATTATGTTTTTTTGTAATATTGAGCATGTAATGGCTACTTGTTAGTCCTCTTTCCAAAATGCTCGCTGTTGCCTTTTCTAATTCGATTTTGATTCGATGCTTCCTGATATTGTCATGTTTTCATGACGTTTCTGTACTTTTTTAGTTTCAGAGTTGTTTTATTGACTGACATACACTATTTGAAATTGCAGGATGAAGATTACAATTCAGGGTATTTGGTTCAACCAGTAGTGCAGGCTGCAGAAGAAGAAGAAGAAGGCGGAGGTGGTCTTGATATGGGCCCAGTAAATGAAGATAGTGATGAGGACGAGGAGGAAGAAGTCGAAGATGATGAAGAAGTTGAAGTAATACAGCCCTCTTCCTCCCAACCTAGCAAAAGGAAGAGAGACGAAGAGGAAGAAAGTGAGGAAGACGAAGACGAAGATGTTGTTGAACACGGCAAATCAACGAAAAAGCATCGGTAGACCTTCTTTCTCGGGTTAACGGTGGATACAGGAAACAATCAAACAAGATGAGAAAAAGATTGATGACGATTTTTTGGGGCTCATCTTTGAAGGAATGCGATGTGCTGAATTTTGAAAAGTCGTTAATGTCCCCTCCCCAGCTTGATAGCCGTTATAGTGATTCAAATGGTAGTTGTTTCCAGGTACTGCTATACTTCGTTGGAGGGAAAGTTGGAGTTTTTATTTTTATATATGTTTGGATTTTGGGTGAAGGACATGAATGGCTCCTCTGCGTGCGTGTAAAATGGTCGATCTTCATATCTCCTTACGACAAGTGGTATTCGTGTCATACGACGTGGTTCTTTTTCTTGTTTTGTTTTCCTCTGTTATTTATTTTGGCGGTTCGATTCGCTCAATCTGTGCCTGTACTTTTTTTTATGGATGCAGGCAGGAGATGGCTTTCGCGGTATGGCATTTTCGTTATTAAACGTAAGCAGAAGGGTTGATAATTATACCTAGAATACTCCCTTTCCAACGTTTCACAGTTCAATCAGACGGTAGACTGTAGCCACTGTTTGTTTTCTGCATAGAAGCTGAGGTGGTGTGATTCTATTGGGCTGCTCCCTTTGTAAAAGAAAATAGTTCTTATGCCGGTCATTATTTAGCCGGAAACGCCTTGCCTACGGCGGAGCTACCGCACATGGGATCTTAATAGTGAGTGACTGATTAGAAAAAAAGACGTGACTGCTTAACAAATAAATAAATAAATAAATGAAATAATAAATTGGGTTCGATTATTTTCTACCCTCTTTTTTGTGTTACTGAATTGACAGCTAAGAAAAAGGTGACGCTATATGTAGTGTGGATTTCTCTTCTCTTCTCTCCCTCTCAAAGATGACGACGCTATTTTTATCCGTTCCATCTGCACAGTGGTTGCCACCAAGGAATCTCCATTACAAACCCAGACGAGTTAAGTTGCACAGATCGCCATTAAAAGTTCGAAGCATGGCCAAGCAAGAAAGCGGTGACACCAGCGGAGGAGGAATTGCAGAGAAAGTAGCCATAGCCGGCGGCTTAGTCTCCAACCCTGTGATCGCCTGGTCGCTCTACACCCTCAAAACAACCGGCTGCGGCCTACCTCCGGGACCAGGCGGCTCGCTGGGTGCCGTAGAAGGGGTAAGCTACTTATTTCTCTTGGGCATCGTGGGTTGGTCCTTGTACACCAAATCCAAAACGGGTTCGGGTCTTCCTAACGGACCATTTGGGATATTGGGTGCCGTCGAAGGACTGTCATATTTAACTCTGCTCGCTATTCTGGTTGTTTTCGGCTTGCAGTATTTGGAGCAGGGCTACATTCCGGGTCCTCTCCCTGCAGATCAGTGCTTCGGCTGAAATGGGATGTCTTGATTAGTGGGTCATTGTCGCCCATACGTTCCTCTTATCTCCTCTTCGTGGCTACAGCCACTTTTAGTCTTTAGTATTATTTCGAGCTTTCAATTTTTATTAAAAATGATATTTTCAGTTTAAATAATAATATGAATATTTCAAAAAATGTAATATACAATAAGATGTTATTAGTTGGTTATATAAAATTGCATTTTATTCGGGTTTAATTATTTGGGTCTGCAGATGATGCATTGGATGACATGTCTATCATTGAGTCGTACTAGTGAAATAGGGAAAAAGACAATTAAATTCTTTAGTAAAATAATTTTTAAATTACGTTCTATTAACAAAATTCGTCGCACTCCATTAAAACAGGGGCGAGTTCCTAACTCAAGTGTCAGAGCCCACTTTTTAAGAGTGGGCTTCTGTTCCAGAGAGGATATATTAGAACAACCAGGGTTCGCCTCTCCTGCGCAACCCTCTTTCGTGTTCTGATGATGATCTCTTCCCTCTGCTGACAAAATTGGCTATCGATATTTGTTGTACTTAGATTTTTGGACCTCGCCAACTTCTCTCTTTTTCTTCACTCGTTCACATCTGGAGATGTTTGTACGGAGGACATTTCATGTCAGTCCTTTCCTCTTATGTCTGCAATTGAGGAGATATTGTCAGCATGCTAGGTCATCTCACTTGCACAGTCGTAGGAATGGCTCCACGTATTCATGATTTGATTTCAATTCAAGCAGTGATAGTTGGAGATCTTGATTCAATTGAGGTACAATTGAGGAACTATATCAAAAATATGAAGTCCAAGACAACCTACACTACCGAGCCTAGGCCCAGTGATGATTCTATTGTTCATCCATCCTCCCATGTTGAACTTTCAGCCGAGTACATCTTCACATATGTTCTAGGTGATAGTAAGGATGAATAAAATCTTCAATTAACGCACAAAATGCTAATAAGTTTCTACTCGTAATAATTACACACAAGTTTGTATAAGTTAACAATGTATTGTACATTATTGTTACTAACCTCAAATTAGGTCGCTCCTGCAAAATTTTGAGCTGCAATTTGTAGTTTGTCAAGTTTCTTCTTGATCCGATAATTCTATAGATGGACCATCTTTGATTTTTTTTTACAATCTTAAATATCAAACTCTTTCTAATCATCTCGAGTATAGTAAAAATCAATTTGTCCATAGTTGGTAGGATAGATGTATTAAAAGAGTCATTCAAGTTATTCATAATTATATTGTTCTTTGGGATCGAACAAAAAACATGTGTAGCCAAAACGTCTCAAATTGATGTCTTAAATATGTGTACGCTGCCTCATCTATCAAAAATAAATTCTTCAATTTAGTCTCAAAGGGTGTTGATGTCTAATATCTTTAGATGCATTCCACACTACGTCTTTATACAACTTAACCCTAAAATATTTTTTGAAATTTGCATAAAAATTTTTGAGACATAAACGGTGTTCGACTGATGCTACAAACTCCTCCATAGCTAGTATCAATCCCTGTAAAGAGATGATGAATACATAATAAGATAAAAGTTTAAATAAAACACATAAATGTCCATCCAAGACCTAAAGCATCCTGTATATCCGTCAACAATAACTGCATAAATCATGATAAGGAATCTCTACATTCTCTTAAAAATTAGATTCAACGTAAAATCAGTTCTTTCTACTCTAACGCCCAAGGAGCTGTTAGGAATGGATCTACAAATCTCTTCTTCATACAAACACAATTGTTTATGTTGTTCATCACCATTCCTTTAACTAAGTTTTTGGATTTCATTCTTTGCTCTTCATTATATGATTCTCAGGTAGAAAACTGGAGATAAACGCACGTAGATGATGGATCTAGTTGGTAGAGGGGAGTGATCGTTGATTATGGTTCGCGCAAGAGAGGTAATGTCCTGTGCTGTTACATAAAATTGTGGGCGACCTCTCGCTTTTTAAAAGACGGTGACGGAAAGAGTTGACTAATTAACATACAATAGTTTGAGGGTTGATGTTGTGGCATTCATCTTGTGTCATTGTTTTCTTGAAACAATACATAGGCGTTCTAACTATCAACACCAAGGCATCCAACCTAGCACCATGACAATGTGCTCTCCGATGCCAAACTTTGAGGCATCCAAATCTCACTTAAGAATGTGACATTAGGTTCTTTAAATATAGTGGCATTAATTTAAACATCTTGTACAGTACAATACGCCATTAATTTCAAAGATCGATGACAAGATACATTTCAATCTATTCTGCAATTGATCTAAATGTTTTAATTTTGATCGCCAAAGTATGTTTATATGCATGAAGTTTCTATAAGTTAAAGCTTTAAAATTATCTCATTGAAATGTGGGGATCAAAATAAAAAATAACAACCTGTAAATGGTAAAAAGCAATAACAAATTCAAACTAAGTTAAATTTGATAGACAGGGAGGGAGAGAGAGGGTGGCCCTCCTTCGTAGGAGCTCCATGGGAAGGACAGGCTCCCTCCTCTCCCACCATGAAAATTTAAACCATCACCGTTGATTTTCCGTCTTTTTTTACAGTTCTTCCCGTCTTCATTTCGGTACGTTCATCTTCTTCCCAATTCGCCTGAAGAAATTTGAGAGAATCGTGGATACCCATTGCTAAAATGTGCTGAAAAAACAGAGCAACTTTTGTGCAATTGTTTTTTTTTTTTTTTTGTGTTGTTGATTATCTCTCGATTTTGGCAGAGAAAGAAGCGTGGGCTGATTTGGAATTTAATGGAGATGTATGTGTTGTTGCGTAGAAATTTGATTAACTAAAGGAAAATTATGAGAAGCCATGAAAAAACCTTGATGATTCAGTCGAAGAACAGAGCAAGTTTGGTGAATTTTGTTTGTTTTTCTTGGTTATTTGTGATTTTGGGTCGTTGATTTTGCTTCTTCTTCAAGGGGCTGTTGATTTGTTTGACGAGCAGTTGTTTGGGGAGGCGGAAAGTTAATGAACCAGATCGGAAATGGTTTCTTCTCCTGAGACAGCTCCGTCGCCCGACTCCTCTTCTTCACAGGAATCTCCTCCCCCGCCGCCCCCTAGTGAGTCTGCCGAATCACCCCCTCCACAATCTTCTACGCCTCCGCCGCCTTCAGCCAAATCACCTCCTCCACCACCCCAAAATGGCTCCGACTACTCTTCTCCGCCTGCACCACCGCCGCCTCCTCCTCATACTTCTTCGTCATCTTCTTCCTCCAAATCATTATCTCCTCCCCCTCCACCCCCTCGGACATCTCCGTCATCTACATCAAGTCAATCATCGTCTTCAAATAAAAACCTACCAGTTATAATTGGTGTAGCAGCTGGAGTAGGTCTTTTGGTAATCGCAATGCTTATAATCTGCATAATGTGTTCGAGGAAAAAAAGAAAGCCAGATAAAATGCAATATTACAGAGACTCCGGCGAAGGTGGCAAGAATGGCGATTATTACAACAATTCAATGCAACAAAACTGGCACGGAAGCGACCATTTCGCGAGGCTTACGTCACCGCCTGGTGCGAGCGGGTCATTGGGAGGCCCGTGGCCGGCACCTCCCCCACCTCCGCCGATGGGTTTTAGCGGCGAAACCAGCTCAAATTACTCAGGCCCAAGGCAAATGCCTCTCCCGCCACCGTCTCCGAACCTCTCGCTAGGGTTCAACAAGAGCACGTTCACCTACGACGAGCTGGCGGCGGCGACCGGTGGATTTGCGCCGGTGAATCTGCTTGGGCAAGGTGGATTTGGGTTTGTTCATAAGGGTGTTCTTCCCAATGGGAAAGAAATCGCTGTGAAGAGTCTGAAATCTGGGAGTGGACAAGGGGAGAGAGAATTTCAGGCGGAAGTTGAAATCATTAGCAGAGTTCATCATCGTCATCTTGTTTCTCTTGTTGGGTATTGCATTGCCGGTGGACAGCGGATGCTGGTTTACGAATTTGTGCCCAACAAGACCTTGGAACATCACCTCCATGGTTAGGATTTTGAAGCTTTTTTTTTTTCCTGCAATCTCTATCGGGCTTAACAATCTCAAATTACAGTAATCAATACTTTGATGATTCGCAAAACTTCAGTGATTTTGAATTTTGAATTTTGAATTTTTTTTTTGGGTTCTTCCATTGACAGCAAAGAATCTTGCCACCATGGACCTGCCTGCCAGGCTTCGTGTTGCCATTGGATCTGCCAAAGGGCTTGCCTATCTTCACGAAGACTGTAAGAATTCAGCCTTATTTTGACAAACCATTATTTTAAAATCAATTTTTAGAAACATCTCTACCTTGCAGTTCGATTATCCAAATTGCTTATTGAATCATGATTCTTGAACTTTCAGGCCATCCTCGGATTATACATCGTGACATAAAATCTGCAAATATTCTCCTCGACTACAACTTTGAAGCCATGGTAATTCGTCTCGTCTTTAAAACACCATTATATTTCTCAATGTGACGCTAATGAAGTTCATTAATGGCTTCTCGCAAGGTGGCAGATTTCGGATTGGCTAAGCTTTCTTCCGATAATTACACTCATGTCTCTACAAGAATCATGGGCACATTCGGGTAAGCGACGCATTATTAAGTTCACCAAATAATCCGCTTCATCGTGGTTAAGTTCAAATCTATAGTTTTCATTATTGGTCAAGAACAAACAAAGAGATGATCTGAAATAAGAAAGGAAATTGCAATTTGAATCGCGCGAATAAAACACGTGCAGGTATCTGGCTCCGGAATATGCATCCAGTGGGAAATTGACAGAGAAATCTGATGTTTTCTCATTTGGGGTCATGCTGTTGGAGCTCATAACTGGAAAAAGACCAGTAGATCCAACTAATGCAATGGAGGATAGCTTAGTTGACTGGGTTTGTAAAAGTTCATTCCTCTCTGTTCACAAATTTTGACCACTCCAATGAAATTGGCATTAATTTTCTAATCATTCTTTACTACTTACTTCAGGCTCGACCCCTTTTGAGCCGGGCACTCGAGGAAGGGAACTTTGCCGAGCTGGTTGATATTCGCTTAGAAAATAACTTTAACCCTCAAGAGATGGCTAGAATGGTTGCTTGTGCTGCAGCTAGCATTCGCCATTCGGCCCGAAAGCGCCCACGAATGAGCCAGGTATGTTTTTCTTTGTTTCGAAATGGCTAAATGTATTTCCAAAAACTTTTTGCATGTGTTTCTAAGAAGTAAATATTTTCAGATTACAACTTTGGATAAGACTTGCCAAACAAATCTTTTTGTTGAGTTGTGTCAAGTATAGATCCCCAAATGTGTTTTCCATGTTAGATCTCAGTATTTGATTTTTTACGTTTGCTGATCGAGAAGAATTTGAATGAGTACACAGATAGTAAGAGCATTAGAAGGAGATGTGTCATTGGACGACTTGAAAGACGGGGGTGGGAGGCTAGGAGAGAGCTCGACGTTCACCTCAAACATAAGCACATCGGAGTACGACACAAGGGCGTATAACACAGACATGGCAAAGTTTAGGCAGATGGCGCTATCAAGCCAGGAGTTTGGGAGCAGTGAGCATGGGACTTCCAGCAGTGACTCAGGCAACCAAAAACAGTACTATTGAGCCCCATTCTTCTATAAACAAACTGGCAAATGTCAAAGAAAATGTCTTGTTAAATTATATTTAATTATTGTTTTTATTGCTATGTATTATTTGCATAACTGCAGCTTGGAATCATTTATATTTGGCGATATCACAAATATAAATGCTTAAACAAAAGAATATTTTTGAGAGATAAAAAAAGAGTATGGGAAAAATAAACTCACCCATGACTTGTGAGAAATAAGATATATAATTCCTGCATCCAATCATTTAATTATCCATTTATTTTCAACTTTTTTCTTTATCAGTTAAGTCTCCTCTAGTGCTTAATGGAGTTTATGTAATTGTCTTTTAACAAGATTTTATGCATGGGGATGGTCCTATCATGTATACTCTAGTCCAACCAATAGCCTTATTGAATTTTCAAAGCACCTCCGATTATTCTGCTTCCTACTTTTTATCAAGTGTTGTAACAATAATTTGCAGGTAGAATCTTCAACTCCAGGTTAGGTGGTTATTCAGTTAAGGGCTTGAATTGTTGCAACTCCCTTCTTGCTAATTCTAGAGACTAAAACTTTCTATTCGAATTGTTATAAACCTGATTATCTTCTTCCATGACTTCATCTAGCTCATCTTGTAAGAAGGGTTGAGAAAGGTTGAGAAAGGCCAAATGATTAGCCATATTTCGTCCCAAGTTGGAGAAAAAAGAGAGAGAATAGAAGAGAGAAAAAAGGAGAAAAGAGAGAAAGTGAGGAGAAAGTGGGAAAATAGAAGGAGAATAATTTGGCCTTCCAACCCTCACGAAAATTATTCTCCTCTTCAAGTGCATTATTTTGAAGAAAGAATCAAAAGGAGAAAGTTAAAAAAGAAAAGACTTCAAGAGGTAAGAAACCTAACCTAAATATTTTCTAAACTACGTGACATGTCACATAGTTAAGTTGAAAAAAAGGTTTTTAATAGATTTTATGGGAAGTTCATATGTTGAAATCTTTATTAATGATGGTTTGTACGGATTAAGAGGTTGAAAGAGAGATACTATGGAGGTGATTAATAAAAAAGAATAATAACTTACATGTTTTCCAATCAAGTTATAGATTATGAGAATTATGTGGAAATAATTGATCTTATTGGGTAGATGTTAATTACATTATTGAAATTGACTAAATGTTGTAATATCAATTGTCATGGTTAAAGTTTAGTTGAATATAATTATGAAATAAAGGCATTTAAATGTCAAGGGTAATAACCTATAGAATTCCTAATCAAACAAGGAACATAAAAGCTTTTGATAAAAAAACTTGAATTATTGGATTGAAAGTTGTATCTTGTCACGACCTAGAAGCGAACCTAATATAACGTCGAGTTAGGTAATCTGATCCTCGGGAAGAAACCAATCACTCACATGAAGGCTTAGTTCACAACAGAAGAATTGAATATAAATCAAAAGCTAAAATCCACACAATGACTACAAATATAATAGTGTGATAAAAGAAATAGTCATTCAATAAGATCTAAATAACCAAATCCCAATACAGACCCAAATAAAAGATATGTCTTCACCAAGATATCAACTAATCACTCAAACAGAATTAAATAAAGATAATTGCTCCCAAACTGCAGCAACACACTGTTCTTGTTCTTTCTTAAAAATGGAAAAGAATTGTTGAAGTGAGTGACTAATTCAATATAAATGTTATATTAAATGCATGTAAAACTTTTTTTACCTTTTTTTTCATAATATGATGAGATAATAAAATAGTTTTCAAAATATCGTTCTATTGAAAACTCATTTTCACATTTTATAAAAACAAGCTCCAAGAGTCACAGATTAGACATTAAACCATATTTTCGTCACATACATAGACGACTATACAAAGACACGTCATTATCGTACTTATCCGCACATAAAAAAAGAGTCACTCAATTACCCATTCGCACATAAACTTAGAAAGGTTGCGATCGAATTCCAATGACACTTCATGAGTTAGAAAGAAGAATAAGCAACATACAATCTGAAAATCCAACTTCGTTACCCTGGTTGTCGGTGACCAATGGTCATCTATGAAGCAATTATTTTGTAGGTTAACAAAACAATTCAACATAATTTACATAAATTCCAAGAAAATAAAAATATGAAATATCCTCCAATAATGAAACATACAAAATTAAATTCATTTCTCTAACCCAAAAATATTTTCCTCCTCTGTATACTCGTCTACCTCTGGAAGGTTCTCGATCAAAGTTATATTTTCATCAGACAAAAAATTCACATACATTACAAACTATGAGATAAACTCAGTAAAAAAAACATGTGCAGGTGTAAATCATATGTTATCGAATCCAGATTTAATAGTTACATACTGGTTGAAACTCATTTTTCAATCTTTGTTCAGACTTTCATTAGTCATCTCATTCGTTGAAGCTTTCATTAGCTATCACATATCATCAATTTCATTAAATTCAAACATTCATACTCGCATACAAGATGTTCTATCATGTTTATTTTTATATAATTCTATATTAATGCGTACACATTCATGTGTAGTTCAAATACTACAATCAAATAAGAAAATAATAATAGATTTTATGGTATAGGGCCATAGCCAAAACATTAAAAACTTAGTGTTTTCACTTACCTAAATTTTGATAGAATAGGGTTATCAAGATTTTTCAATATTTTGAATAATTTTCTATCTAAATAATATAATTGGTATTAAATTTTCCACTCAAATAAATCTATTTTAAGTGAATTTAGGCAAAAAGATATACTCTTAGATTGGTATGGGTCGAATTATGATCGATGCAGAAACTTTTGGGTTGATTTGGGTCGAATTAGGCAATCTGAAAGTGATTTGATATAGTCTGGATTGTTTCTGGTTCAAATTGGGTTGGGTTTGGTTTGACTGAGCTGGTTCGATTTGGCTAGATGTCACGATTCCACCTCGAATGAGTCATGTTTTACCCACAAATGAAACAGAAAAACAAAAATGAGCAGAAAATCGAATGTTGTCCAATGAGCAACCTTTTTTGGTTCTCGGAATAACGATCTTCCGAAGGAAGACGACAGCAAACAAAATAGGTTTCTGGCCACTCTTTTCGTGTATCCTTCTATGGAAAAGAGAGGGAAGACGAGTGGAACGACGACTATTCAAGCAATCTCGGGCTTGAAAGTTTAAGAAGATGCACTCCTTCTCGGTTCTTGACCAAACCGAGCCTTACCGTTCACCAAGCTTCGAGCTACTTCAGCTGAACACAAAATGGGCTATTCTCATAGATTCAACAACCTTTACACACACAAATAGCCATGTATTTATAGACCTAGGGTGGCTGAACGTTAGAATGGGCTTGGGTTTCGAAATGGGCCACATGGTTTGCCATTCTTGGTCCACTTGCATACCAGATCACTCTTCAATAGCATGTATTTATAGACCTAGGGTGGCTGAAGGTTAGAATGGGCTTGAGCTTCGAAATGGGCCACATGGTTTGTCATTCTTGGTCCACTTGCATACCAGATCACTCTTCAAGCTTTGGCCCATTTGTTGCATCAATGTGCTGCTAAACTCCGGCCCAATTGTTGCTTCTAACCACCATCTAACTTAACATACATCTAATTCTAATGCTTAAGGATGCATGCAACTATAAAACATTACAGGAAGGCGAATGTTTGCCAACAAAAACATAAGGGCGAATGTTTGCCAAATAAAAATCAATTACAAATTAATTTCGAGGGAGACAAATCTCTTCTTCATGTGCTTCCACCTTTAGCTTCCACGATAGCAAGTGCAATAGTTGATATTTGTCTTTTGTACTCGGGTCTCATTCCAAGTCCGTGAAAAGGCATTCGACACCCATAATTCCTGCAAATGAATTGAACTTGTTAGTGAACAAGTTTGATAAATCTCGTGGCTTGGTTTGTGATCGAGTGATGGGATTGATGCAGAAACTTTTGGGTTGATTTGGGTCGAATTAGACAATCCAAAAGTGATTTGATATAGTCTGGACTGTTTCTGGTTCAAATTGGGTTGGGTTTGGTTTGACTGAGCTGGTTCGATTTGGTTAGACCAGATCTTGTTCGACTGGACTGGATGTCGTACGCATGTATGAATTTAAGTGAACCGAGTCGGGTTCAAATCAAAACTAGATTCTTCCTTCCTTCTTCTTCTTCGTGTGTTCTTTGCATGGTGAGCTCTATTCTTCGTGTCATCTTTTCTTCTTCGCATCGCACACACAAGGAGTGTGTTCGACGCTGGAAGGATTTGCTTTGCGACAGTGGGGAGTTTGTCAGAGAGTGACCAAGAGGAGTTTTGTTAAAGAGCTTGACTTCTCGAGCAGAGGCGCTATTGAGAGTTGCGGCTGCATATGAGCAACGAAGTAGTCAGAGGTCGAATAAATTTTAGAGCTCTAGAGGACGTGATTAATTCCTTGGGTGTGCCTTCAATTTATAGAGAGGGCTCAAAAGATTTTCTCCACAAAATTCGATTCCAAATTGGATTTTTCGT
This sequence comes from Begonia peltatifolia, assembly GCA_022433055.1. Lineage (NCBI taxonomy): Eukaryota > Viridiplantae > Streptophyta > Magnoliopsida > Cucurbitales > Begoniaceae > Begonia > Begonia peltatifolia. The sequence continues at coordinate 1,935,226 of CM039526.1, read as the reverse complement.
CCAAAATATCAGCAAATCCGATGCATAAATTTAATTTCCAAGTGGTTGTTAGGTGGTTATTGAGCGTTGAAATCAGATTTTTACTCTGATTTTTGAGTGATTTTAGGGAGAAACTTAAAATGAGGGTTTTGAATTAGGATTAGATTTTGATTTTGATTTTGGAAAATCAAATTTGAATTTTGAACCCTAGAATGTTACAATATGATTTTAAAGAACTTTAGATGTATTTATATTATGATTAACCTGTTGAAAATTGTGAGGAAATAATAGTTGTGTGAAGGAGGTCAACTTGCTGTGGGAAATGATCAACCTAAAGAATGACAGAACAATCTATACTGAAGGCAGTTGATCAAATCACTAGTACAATTGAATTTTAAAAAGTAAAATGTTCTTTGGTTGTTGAGAGGTTGACTGAGCAATGTAGGTAGTAGAACTGACCAATGTCATATTAAAATTTTAGACTTAAAATGCTCTCAGGGTTGTGAATGGTTGATTGCGATTCGTGTAAGGTTAATCGAGAAGTTAAAACAATATGATTATTTTGCAAGATTTATGGCATAATTAGAGGGTGTCTAGCTAGATGTATGTTCGTCATTCATGCATCAATCATGTATCATATTTCTTGTTATTTAACAAAGATTTATATACTCATATTTCATGCATTATTAGTGTAACACCTCGAGAAACCCAAGTTCCGGGTTCGTTACAGTACGTCTACACACTATGACACTACTAAAACTTGACACAACTCACTCAATTTAATACCACTTTTATTTTCAAAATATCTTCAAGAAATATTTGTGAATATGAAAGATTTTCGACTCGATTAGAAAATAACTCGCGTGCCGAAGAGGGAACTCGAAATCCTCAATATAAAAACTACGTAGCGGAAAAGAAAACAATTTAAAATAAGTTTCAAAATAAACTGATAAGACTCGAAATCCTAGGAAAGAGTCCAACGCACCCCTCGAACTACACAAATCCGGTGCCGCGCACCCACGTCCTCTATTTCGACGCTCTGCGCACACCCTCACGGTGCCGCACGTGCCACCTCAACATCACCGCGTCTCGCGCACGCACACAGCAACTCGTACCCCACTCACCCTGCCTCTGTAGAGCACGTCCGCGCGCACGCTCTCACCTGGCGCCGCACGACCCATGAGCACCCGCAGGGTCGCGTGCCCCGCGCACCTGCGATCACGCCGCACTCCCACGCTCATCTACACTTCTCTAGCACTCGCTGTACACATCCCGACCTATTCTATATCCTTTCGACTCCCAACACCTCTCCCGAAATTTTGGCAGAATAACGCCTAAAAACGGGCTATCCCAAAAATTTAAAACTCTGCACACAATTCACTAAAAACTAACAGTATTTATCTATTAACCATCTAGAGAATCTCCATAACAAAATCAAAGTTTAAAGACAACGAAAATCCATCAAATACAATGAAGAAAGTCCACAGTATAGAGCAATACCATACTCTAACATATAAAAATACGTACGCGTCCCCAAAACACTACAACCACTCTATATCATTCTGTACAACCGACGTCTATACGAACTCCTCTATCCACATAAATACCCGACACAAAATAACAACCCAACAAATCTTACCATCACCTACCACCACCATGGGTCGGGTCGCTCTAACAAAATACGCCGTCCGGTGCCTCGGTTGCACGCCGCCAACCGTCCTATGCCTCAGGACTAGGCTCTCGAAGCTCGCCAGCAATATTGTCAGCACCTACACCATAGAACACACATCATAAGCCTAACGATCAGTAAGTAGTACAATATAAAAGTAAAAGCCGTCAATGCAATCCTATCACATGCAGTCTCTACACTCACACTTATGTTGTCACATCTGTGACGCATGATGTAGCCACACCAGGGTAAGGAGGAACGTATCGCCACCCTACACCCTGACACGTCGCCACCGTCCCGGACTCCCCAGCAACGAGGCCCACAAGTTACACACACGCATCACCACACAGCAACCACATCAGGGTGAGGGTGTACCTCGCGCCACACTACACCCTGACACGTCGCCCCCATCCCAGCCTCCCCAGCACGGGGCCACAGTTGCCACACACACACGTTTCGCGAAAGTCCAGCCGGTCCACTCCTCGAGCGGAATCTGCGACTGGTGTTGCATCGGCCCACACGCTAGTAGGATCCGCGGTACCACTGCCCATTACCCTCACGGTCAACACATTCACGCCGCGTGACGTCCCAGTCGGCCCACTCCTTGAGCGAAATCTGCGACTGGTGAAGCACCGGCCCGCACACTAGCAGATCCGTAGTACCACCGCCACGCGTCTCGTCACTTACTCAAAATATGCTCAAAACTATTTTCGTTCCCGTTTTAAAAAAATGATGCATGTCAAACAATACGCACGCACACCACAATTAACAACATAAAATCCTAAAGTTCTATGGTGTAGGCCCACTTGCGCAAAACACATGCATGCACTACTTACCTGGCGTCCTAAACTTGCTCGACGTACAGCTTTGCCAAAATGCCTCAACCTAAAATGCAAACAATTCACTCATCAATCTTTACTTCAAAACTCACCAAATAATTTAAAATGACATTCCTTAACTACCCTCATGAAATTCCAACTAAAACGAGTCACTGGTTTGGTTCGGTCGAAAATCAGCCTAAAGTTCGGAAGCGCATAACTTTTGCGTCTTTTAACGGAATCGAGTGATTCAAGAGACTAAACGTCCTCTTAGCAATCTAGTTTAACATACTAAGACGGATTTCAAAACGGTAAGCCGTAGCTAGGTGGAAAAATCCCGAAATCGAATCTGTCCCCTTTTTATTAAATTTTACATCTTTGTTTTTCTTCAACCAAACCTCACTCAAAACTAGCTTTACGCATCAAAACAGTCATGCTACTCTCACGTCACAATTCTACGAAAAACGCTCACTAGTTTGACTCGGACCAAAATTCGACATAAACTCCGACGCGCATAACATTTGCGTCGGATATCAGAATCGAACCATTCTAGCGGCCATACGTCCCTCTAACAACCTATTTTAACCCGTAAAAACAGAATTGAATACGATTAACCGAATCCAAGCCAAAATGGCTAAAAACCAAATTTGTTTTACACAAAATAAACCAAATTTTGTCATCCACCCGATTTCTACAAATCTCTTCACCAAACATCCACATTCCAACCAACTAAGCATAATCAGAACAAAACCAGTGATTTCAAACTCAAAACCCGAACCCCACAGTCAAGAAAATTTCAGGTTTTTCCCTCCCAACCCGAGCACTCGGCCAAATCAACAGTTAAACACGGTTGAGGCCCCCTTCTAGACGTCCTGGTTACATGCTCGGACTTCGAAAGTCTAGCTCAGGGCATATCGACCACAATCGGTCGCAAAAATTGAAGATAAACAGGGGAAGGTTACATGTTTCTCGGTCGAATTTCTGGCCCAGAGAATCGAACCACCAGCTTGCCACAGTTCGCCCGAGCACCCTGCGCGCCGGCTTTCCACTCACGACAGTTGATCGTCAGCGCCTCCTCCCCGGTTCCCGCTCTCCCTCTCGGTCGCTCACTCTCGCTCTCTCGTTTGTTAAACAGCCGAATGGCTTCGAAAGCCATTCGGTTGTTAAAAAAAAAAACAATAAAATAAAAAAAATAAAAATAAAACTAAAACAAAACTATAATTTAAATCATTAAAAGTTACTCAAATGCCCCTACGTGCTTTAACCGTCCGAAAGTTTTGTCAAATTCGTGTCTTTCCGACTCTAAAATTTCAAAAACAGTCACTAAAACTAAACTCCGAGTTTTATAATTTAATTTACCCGTTAAAATATTTCTCGAAACTCCAACCGAGATTAAATTAAAAATTTCAGAAATTAGATTTAAAAATTTGAAATTTTCCGGATTATTACAATTAGTACATAATATGCATTCAATATATGTATAGTGATGATTTTCAAATCATGTATCATGAATTGTTTACATGGAATGGAATTGCATTGATTATTATTATTATTAACATTCAAACCCAGTACATATCTTGTTGTTGATGAACTGTGTAACGTATGTACCAAATTGGAATTTTTGTCCAAAATATCAACAAATCTGATCCATAAATATGATTTCCAAGTGGTTGTTAGGTGGTTATTGAGCGTTGAAATAAGATTTTCACTCTGATCTTTGAGTGATTTTAGGGAGAAAAACTTGAGATTAGTGTTTCGAATTAGGGTTACATTTTGATTTTGATTTTAGGAATTTAAATTTGAATTTTGAACCCTATAATGTTACAATATGATTTTAAAGAACTTTAGATGTGTTTATATTATGATTAACCTGTTGAAAATTATGAGGAAATAAGAGTTGTGTGAAGGAGGTCAACTTACTGTGGGAAATGGTCAACCTAAAGAATGACAGAATCACTAGGCAGTTTAGAGTTCAACTGTACTGAAGGCAGTCGATCAAACCACTAGTACAATTGAATTTTAAGAAGTAAATGTTCTTTGGTTGTTGAGAGGTCGACTGAGCAATGGGGGTAGTCGAACTGGTCTATGTCATATTAAAATTTTAGACTTAAAATGCTCTCAGAGATGTGAATGGCTGATTACGATTCGTGTAAGGTTAATCGAGAAGTTAAAACAATATGATTATTTTAGAAGATTTATGATATAATTAGAGGGTGTCTAGCTAGATGTATGTTCCTCATTCATGCATCAATCATGTATCATATTTCTTGTTATTTAACAAAGATTTACATACTCATATTTCATATATTATTAGTACATCATATGCATTCAATATATGTATAGTGAGGATGTTCAAATCATGCATCATGAATTGTTTACATGGAATGGAATTGCGTTGATTATTATTATTATTATTAACATTCAAACCAAGTATCTTGTTGTTGATGAACTGTGTAACGTATGTAAAGTCATAAAATAAGAGAGTGAATATGAGTTCCCATTGGGTCTGAATTCCGAGCTCGCTGGAGGTTTTTATTGTTGTGAATGTAGACGTTACTGTGAAATATTTGGTAGGATATCATGTAACACTCAGAACTTTTCCCTGTTAAAAATTAATTTTTAGATTTACGAAACTGTAATCGGCAGAGTTTTGGTCAGAATTGGGAGCGGGTAATTTTTACCCTTAAGTGAAAGATTATTTTGAGACTAATAGGAGAGAGAAAAATTGAGGAATCTAACCGGAATTGGACCGTATAGTAGATTTATTAAACAGTGAAGGATTAAGGGTAAAATAGTAATTAAGATTATTATTATTTATAAAAAAAAAAACAAAACACATAACACCTTAAGATGTTTCTCCCTAGCAAAAAGCCTCCCCTATTTCTCTCCTCCCTCGTCCGCGCAGAGCATTCTTCTTCGGCGATTCCCCCTTCCAACAACAGTTCTTCTCTGATTCTTCAAATCAACGGTAAGTTTTAGTTAATTCTTGGTAGATAGTTAGTATTTTGGTTGTTTTGAGTGTTAAAAACGGAGTTAGAAAGAGTATTGTGTGGTTTGGTGAAAACCTAGGAGGGAGTTGTGGAAATCGAAGTTAGAGTTGATTTTTATCAGTATGTTGGTGTTTAAGCTGGGAGTAGTAGTAGATTACGAGATTTTATGAGGAAGATTGAGTGTTTGGATAGCCGAGTGCTCGAATTTGGAAAGGTTTTCGCTCGGCCACGTCCGGCCAAGCTATAGGTGTTGAATTAGGAAATGGATGAAACCGTTAGAAACTAGATGCCATGAGGAATCCGTAACATTTTGGATCGTCTAATTCGGACGAATATTGGGAAAGTTATGAATTTTTGAAGGTTAGTCGGAAATTGAGTTAGAATTTCGGTTTAGACTGAGTGGGGGGTTTAGTTGTTGTTTCCTTTTGTCTACTTTAGAGTTTTAAGAAGTTAACGGAAAGTAGAGCTAATAGATGTGTGGTTTTATAGGCTTCCCCCAGTTAGTGTACGAAGTTGCAGAGTACGAGTTTCTAGGACGCCAGGTAAGTAATGTAGTGGGAGTTTTGCCTTCGGGCCTACATCACAGTTCGGTAGCATGCATTGCACGTTTACTTTATGTTATGCTTTTATGGTTGTGCGTCATTGTTTTAAAGTAGAAAACGAGATGAAAATGAATTTTCATGTTTTTACGAAATGAAAAAATAGGATGTGACGAGACGAACGAAATGAGAAGTGACGTAAGAAGATAAGAAAGATGAGATTGAGTGGTCTTGTTTCCAGAGGTGGACCGCGAGGTGTATCACTCTTCCTCCGCTTTACGTGGTGGCCTTGTCTCTAGAGGTGGACCGCGAGGTGTGTCACTTTACTAGATTGAGGTTGGCCTTGTCCTTAGAGGTGGACCGCGAGGTGTGTGACCTTGATCTAGCACGTAAAGAAGAACACAGTAGTAAGAAAATAAAGAAGATGTAAGAAAGAGATGAAAATGAAAGTAGAAACGAAACTATAGAAACTGCATGTGTTAAGAAGTGTTTGATTTAGTATGATGTTATTATGCATTACTTACTTAGCGTTAGGCTAATAGTTGAGTTCTGTGATATAGGTGACGACGGCATAGCCGGTGAGTACTCTGAGCACGCCCAGGATTAGGAGATAGTTGGAGGAGTACGCATGTGGACAATCTGGCCTGCTGTTAGGGCGTTTTAACTATGGTGGACATAGGTATGAGTTTTGGGAGCGTGATTGAGATGATTGTCGTTGTTTTGAGTTAAACGAGTGTATAGACGGATTTCAAGCTTGAGTAGTTGTTTTCTTAATGTAAATAATGATTTTGAGTTGATGGAAAAGTGTGCGTTGGATTATTTTTAGCGTTGAGTTGAATTCGATTAAGTTTGTGAAGTTTTTAAGATTTTTAAATAGATTTCTGGGAAGAAAGTGTCGACCGATGGACTTAGTGGTCGACCAGACACTACAAGTGTCGACCTGCGCGGGCAGAGCGGAAGTAAGTGTCGACCTATGATTGTAAGTGTCAACCGGTTAGTGTAAACCTGGTTGAGTGTCGGCCGCAAGGCTCGACCACTGAAAAACAGAGAAGACGAAGGTGTCGACCTGTGAGAGTAGGTGTCAACCGCTCTCTAAGTTGAGTGTAAAAATGTCAATCGGCATTCTCAGTGTCGACCGACGGGAAGACCAGAGAGAAATGTGGTGTTGACCGGCATTTGCTACTGTCGACCGAAGAAAAACTCGAGACAACTCAAGTGTCGACCGACATATACAGGTGTTGATCGATGTCTCTGTTTTATGTTCTACAAAATGAAGTTTTATTTAAACTGATTTTTTATTAAGTTTTCCGCTGCGATGTCGTTTAAAATACTTTCAAAATTGTCGTTTTAAGTCGAAAAACTAAAGTTTAAAATTTTAGTTGAATTTTTCGGGAATAGTGAGTGAGTGATAGAAGTGTGCGAATCGAAAACGTGTGGGTTTTCAAGTCGTTACATCTCACGTATGTGTGGTTTTACATATGACAGTTATTAACTTGGCTCATCTACAGTCACACTATATGTTGACATGACTTATGCACATTGCATTCAAACCATATTAGATATTAAGTTTAATTTATTTTGCTTGTCTTTGTTTTTCACGTTATTTTGTTATGAGCTAAGTTTAGAGATGCAATGACTGTAAGAATAGAGGTGTTATTTTACGCTTATCATGAAGTTTTAATAATTTAGTGTATTCTAAATTATGATGTAGATAAATAATAAATGAAGTGAAATAAAAAAAAAAAATTATGCAAGCTGAGCGGCACTTACAGAAGTCGAAGTGTCTCATAAATGAACCAAAATTATTTGGTGCACCATCACCGTCACAATTGAAAATAGTCCGAGCCGCGGCTTGAAAGTTGTTGTGTAACAAAATTTTTTCTATAATTTAGGATGTGGCTTGGACATCTTGGGCGGATCCCAGCTTGCATAATTTTTTATTTTTCATATTTATTTTACAAATTTAATTATTTATCTACGTAATAAATTAAAATTATCAGACACTCGAGAATAAGCATTAAATTTTTGCTTAGAATGATGACACTAACTCTATGTTTCATAACTTTATCAAAAACGTTATGCGATAATTTTTTAATATAAACCATTTATCAATAACAACCAACACAGTTTAAATAAATCGGTTCTTGTTTTGGAATGGTTTAAAATTAAATTTAGTAGGAAAGTTTTTTATTTAATTTCAAAAAAACTAAATAAATCTCAAAGATTTTATTCAAATTTAGTATTTTTCTTGATATAGATAAAAAAATGTCTGTACTTTTCTACCATCGTTAAAGACGAGAATAAATTGAAAAGTTATTTAAAAGTAAAGTTGAAACCATCGGCACCATTACGTGAAAATAAATTCTCATGAGTAAACTAAAATAATTATAAAATTATAAGTTCTAATAACCTAATTGTGATGAAAATAAGTAGAATATAAGGTGAGAGAATGATGCCCATGAATTGGAATATAAAGAAGGTGAGAAGAACATCTCTCTTTCTCTCTCTTCTTTAGTTAATTTCAATTTATGGATTAAACATTATCTCGTAGTCTTTTTAGAACGTTTGAATTCATTCCATGTAATAATCTTAACTTACGAGTTTTGCTATGACCTGGTTATTACTTTTTCGCTGGCTCGATACACGTATTATTTGTCGGTTTATGCATTCATGGCACATGACTTTATTATCCAATCTTGTTACATATACCATTATCAATATATAACATTTGAGTTGGGCCAACTCTTGGGAAAATGATCTCAATCCCATCTCCAATGGGATTCACTCTACTTTCTTAAGTCAACGGGGCGAAAATTAGCTATTATTTTATATTATTTTTAATAATTAATGGATAGCTTGTGGACGTAATACAAGGGGGGAGCATTTCAAAGAGTGACGTGGAAAGGGGCCCAAGCTGCCTCTACAATTATATGTCTCCTCCCTTTCAAAGATATTTTCACTCTTAAAACCATACAAATGGGATGCAGCTTTGCAATCAAAGAGCCTGACATTGGTGGGAAGCCTTTTGTTATATTTATTGTAATCTTTTAAAATACATAATATTTTCTCTTTAAATTTTTTTAATATTAATAAAATAATTAAGATAAATAATAAATTATTAAAATAATATATTAATTATATTAATTAATGAATATCATATCAAAAAATAAAATTAAAATATAAACTTAAAATTACTTTCTTTTTTGACGAGTATATTGTTATTACGAATAATTGTTAACATTGCGACTTTTTTCCAGTCTCGGGTCTTTCATCATGATTTGTATGCCTTAATCCAATATTTAATACACTATTCTCTCAATATCATTTGATTGGGTGCTTAGAAGATCACAAGTACCAACATGTGAATTTTTGTTTTTGGATTTATTTTCCTTCTCTAATAGCATCCTCAATTGACTATTCCTAGTTGCATATTCATTTCGTCTTTATTATGTTAAAAATGCATATGTTTTTAAAAAATAATAATAATAAAAACTTTGTTTTTCATGAATTTCACATTCTAATTACAGATCCCATGCAATCCTTTTTTAAAAATAAAATCCTTTAAACATTTCAAAAATTAAATCATTGATTTTTCTCTTCTATATTTTTTTATTATTTATTGAAAATTAGAAGATGGTTATTTTTTGTAACTTGTAAGTGTAGTTATAAGAAATAATTAATAATTAATAGAAATCAAATTAAAATAATTAAAATTAGTAGAATAACTAAGTATAAAATAAGATGAAATGAAAGTGAAATATAGTAATGATGAGTTTCGAGGGAGTACATGGCGGCTTTTTGGTTGTACGTAAATGAAGGCGTGAGCCAACTTTGATTCGGTTCCGTTTTGGGGAAAAATCGAACCTAACCGATTGGTTATCGGTTTTGATTTTGAAAACCAAAATCGGTTGGAAAACCTACCGGAACCGAACTGAAACCGTCGGTTTGGTTCCTGTTCTTAAAAAATTAAATAATATAAAATGTATTATATACTAAAAAAAAATTTAAAAAAAAAAAATAAAAACATCAAGTAACAAAACGAGTGAATATAACAAAATCTAAAAACAAACCAAATCATCAAGTAATTAATATTATCCGTTATAAAAAAAAAAAATCAAAAAGTGCTAAAAGCAATGCTGAATAATATTCGCTTCAAGCCTTCAATTAGTCTACCAATATTGAAAGAATATATTCTTCTTCATTAGTTGATGTGAAATCTACAAAATGTAGTTGATAAACCAATTAGATAAAATAAATTAGAAATATGAAACAAAAAGAAAATAAAGATGTAAAACAGTACACACATTGATCGACCTTGTCAATATCAGCAACTATATAATTATTGTTGGTAGATTGTTGTTTTGCCGTCGGAATCCAATTTGGAGTGCAAATAAGCGCTTCGACGATCTTTGAGAACAAATAACTACGTAATGAATCGAATACACGTCCTCCGCTACTAAAAACTGACTCCGAAACAACTGTTGAAATGATGATAACTATTACATTCTTTGTCATTTTATTCAACAGTGAAAATTTCAAGGAATTCATTTTCCACCATGCTAGAATATCATTTTTATCTTAAAACCCTTCTAGTCCTTCAGATAAATATTGATGAACTTCAGTTTTATTATTTGAATCGTCATGCTAATTATGACGATAAAACATCTCATACACTTTATTGTGGGCCAAACTACTACTTTGTCTCATCATGGTAGAAGTCGTTCCAACCATTATACTGGAATTGTCTTATGAAATTTCAAAATCCAAATCAGATTTATAATAGAGATATAATCTTTCCATCACAATTTTTACTTGTCTCATTAAATCATTTGTTTTTTCACTATCAAACAACATGGTGAGACAATATTTTAAAAACTCTATTTTACATCTAGGATCTAATACAATTGCCACATACATCAACATATTGAACTTATCACAACTCCTTCAATATTTGTCAAACTTTCTTTGCATGTCAATAGCCATTCTCCTCATCAATGCATTATCACATTTAGAGTGTTTATAGATAACCATTTTCAAATTACACACTTCACTAATATAAATATCCGAGGTGACATGTGAAGAGGACAAAACGGCAACAGTTGTACCGTAAAAGATTTTCAAAAACTTGATAAGCTTTCTAATATTAGCCCAGTCTTCTATTGTTGGTGGTCTTTATCTTTCCCCGCCCAAATCAAGAAAATAATGACTATTAATTTCAATTAAATTTGCAAAAGGTCTTTCATAATTTTCGACACTTTCTAACATCAAATATGTAGAATTCCATCAAGTAGGTAAACATTACTTTTGCAAGTGATTTTTACATTTTGAACACAATTTGTAAATTGTGCAAGCCTTTTGCAGGAAAAGATCGAACATATTTCACAACTCTACGAACTCTTGCAATAGACTCTTGATGATCTTTTAAACCATCCCACATAATCAAATTCAAAATATGTTCAAAACATCACATGCATGTGTTCCTTGTTCAAAACTAACTCATTTTAATTTTTAATAGTTTTGATCAAATACGGAATTGCAAGATCATTCGAATAAGCATTGTCAACTGTAATTGTCAAAACATTTTCAATACGCCATTCAAACAAGCATCTTTCTACTTCTCTATCAATCGTTTCGCCTTTACGATTCGAATTAAGCAAAAATTGATAATTCTCTTACACAAGATTCAATCACTATCAATGTAATGAGTAGTTAACACCATGTAATTCAAATTTTGAATAGAAGTCTATGTATCTGTAATCAAGCATACTCTCAAAGATGTCTTTCTAAAATAATTTTTCAATTTCAATTTTTCTTTTTCATAAATACTAATAATATCTTGTGCAATGGTAGTTTTAGAAGGTATACAAAATTTTGGTTGAACATATTGCGAATATGTTCTAAAACCCTCTTCTTCAATAAATTGTAAAGACAATTTACCAATAATAATCATCTTTGCAAGCAGTTCTCGACAAGTTACAAGACTAAAACAAGTTACATTTGTTCTCCCTCCTATATTCTAATAGCTTAATGTCTTTTGCTTTATATCGACACTTGCCAACAATTTGTTGCAATTAAGAATATGTTTTTTCAAGTTTGGTGTCTCATTCTTCGATACACGACATGCATATGACTGTGAATAATGATTACATTTTGCTTTAGGATTGCTATTATCAGAACTTTAAATCTTCATAAAATAATTCAAAACTTCTGATTTTTTTTTTCGTTTGACTAAACGTAGGACCCTCTACACTATCATTAATGCTTTTCATCCTAAAACAAAGTTAATAAATCAAAATCAAAGACAAAATCACTCAAAATGTGTAGTACGCATTACACATGTTACTCTAATGCTCTCGGTCATAATAAAAGCACAAAAGAATCATATAAAACACATGAATTACACTCGGTCACGCCCGAAGAGTCTCCCAAAACAGAAACATTAACTTCACAATATGTAGTATACAATGTGTGGAACACACTACACATGTTGCTCTAAATCTAATGCTCTCGATTATAATAAAACAACACAGAACAATCAAATAAAATGCATAAATTGCTCTCGGCATGTTCGAAGAGTTTCCCAAAACAGAAACATTAATTCCACGGTTCACAATGCAAAACACACAACCTATCCCACCATGGTCATGTCGCCCTAACAAAATGCCTGCACTGGCATACGGCGTGCGTTACCAACCACCATCCTAGGCATGTCCGTCACCTAACAACTCACCGGAAAGTTTGTCGTCAGCTACACCACGGAACACAAAACGTAAGTCTAATGCTTAGCAAGTATGGAATATGAATTAAAAATCAATGCACAACTCAACACCTAACGCATGCAGTGTCTATGCTCGGTTTTGTTTTCGTTTCATTTTCATTGTTATCATCTTCTACTTTCACGTGTGAGTCAAGTAGGCACCCTTCTATCACACTCAGGATGGCCAAACCATGACTCACGGAGCGAGATTAGAGACACACATCATGTTCACACACGAGATGACCATACATAATCTCCTCCCAACATCGATTATAGAACCCTCTAGTGCTTTCTCACTAGCACGTTAATAGGCGTTCACAAACCGTGCCATCTTACGTACTTTCATCCATGGAAACCCCCTAGTGCTTTCTCACTAGCACGTTAATGACGAGGCGTTGCCCATGCGTGACATCTTTTCTTATCTAATTACATTTCATATACGCAATTCAAAGCATGCTCAAAACTCGTTCTTTCGTGGTTCAAAACCATGATGCGTGTCAACACATATGCACAACCAACTGACCAAACAACAAAACAACAATCAAAACAAACAAACAATCCTACCATTCCATGGTGTAGGCCCGAAGGCAAATAACAAACAGTCCATCACTTACCTGACGTCCTTGAAATTCCTCGTACTTCTTAACTTCGTACACTAACTGGGAATACTTATAAAATCACACATCTATCAATTCTAACTCGTTCAATTCATAAATTCCTAGCTTGAAAGTTATAACTCGTACCAAAACCAAACTCTCCACTAAACCCGAAATCCCACTAAATTTCCGACCAACTTCTCCAATACTCGTCTGAATTGGACGATCCAAAGTGCTACAGGTTCCTTAGGGCGTCTAGTTTCCTATGGTCTCATCCATTTCCTAATTCAACACCTACAGCTTGGCCGGATGTGGTCGAGCGGAAACCGCTACACAATTCGAGCATTCAGCTATCCAACCCCTTAATCTTCTCATAAAATCTCGTAATCTACTCTCACTTCTAGCTTAAACATCAACATGCAGATAAAAATCGACTATACATTCAATTTTCCGTATCACCCTCCTAGGTTTTCACCAAATCACCCGATACCTTTACTAACTTCGTTATTGTCGCTAAAAACAACTAACACACTAACTATCTACTCAGAACTAACTAAAACTTACTGTAATATGAAGAAACGGAGAAGAAATCGACTGAACGTCAGCGGAAGAGAGTTGCTGAACCTCGTACGGGAGAGGGGGGTGCTTTCTGGGAAGGAGAAGACCAGGTGTTCTCCTTCCTCCTTTTTTTTTTAACTGCCCCCAACTCTTAACCGTTTAATAAATCTGTTATACAGTCCAATTCTGGTTGGATTCTTAAATTTTTCTCTCCTCTATTAGTTTCAAAATAATCTTTTACTTAAGGACAGAAATTCTCCGTTATCAATTCTGACCAAAACTCCATCGATTAAAATTAAATTCGAAATTAATTCAAATGGAAAATTCTGGGTGTTACAATTAGAATCTGTTGATTAAACTCAATAGAAATTATAAATACATGTAGTGTTTAAAAAATGTAAAGTTGGGGCATGCAGCAGAAAATCAATTATCAAAATTAAGGATAAAAATGTCATCCAAGAAACAGAATGTAACACATGGGATTTCTGTAATTTGATTTTCAGAAATTCGTATTCCTAAACGGCGGAGTTTCGATTGAAATCGAGAGCGGAGAATTTGTACTAGTAGATAAAGGATTAATTCGAGGCTAATGGTCAAGAGAAAATTTTAGGATTTTGACCTGATATGGACCGAATAGCGGTTGAGTTAAATGATTAAAGGGTGAGGACGAAATAGTAATTAGATTATTATTGTTATTATTTTGTATATAAAAATATCAAAGAGGAGAGGGGTTCGTAGAAAACCTCCCCCCTCCCCCCTCCCCCCTCCGCCCTCCGGGCGATTTCCTTTGGTTTTCTCCTTCCCGCGTCGTTCAGCCTAGGATTTTACTCAGTCTTCTACTTCATTTCAATGGTAAGGTAGATTTTTAGTGGTTTATGATTTAGTTTTGGTTAGCGGAAGAGTTTGATGAGAAATTTGATGAATAGAGAATTAAGATTTTAGGGTTAGAGTGTTTGGATTTATTATCGATTGTTGTTGGTTGTTGACGATAAGTGTGATGGGTTGGTGAGGAATTTGCTGAGTTTTGCTGAAAGGCCAAAAATGTAGGATTTTAGACCCTAAGATCTATTTTGTTTTCAGATTTTCGCCCTAGCTGCAGTTAATCGTTTTAAATTCTCTTTTGGTATGTTAAACTAGGTTATTAGTGGAGCGTTTAGCCACTGAAATCGTTCGATTCCGATAATCGACGCAAAAGTTATGCGCGTAAAAAATTTATGTCAAGTTTTGGATCAAGTCGGTTTACTGAGCGATTTTGGTTGGTTTGTAGTACGTTAAGTTAATGGTAGTGGTTTTAAGTATGAGTTAAGTGTTTAGATGAGTTTTGACAGGAATTGGTTTTATGTTTAGGTGAACCAGATTTTTGTGAAGTCGTGCACCGGGAAGAGCTTAGGACGTCAGGTAAGTAGTGTTTGCATGTGCATTGCCCTTGCCGGCCTACACCATGGGACGGTAGAGTGGTATTGTGTGTTTTGCATGTTTTTGTTCAGTCATGCATTATGTTTTGAAAAACGTAACGAAAATGAATTTGAGCATGACATTATGTGCGGTAAGAATGATGTGTGTGTGGGCAGCTTTGGCCCCGTTGCTGAAGGAACCGGGACGGTGGCGACGTGCCAGGGAGTGGTGTGGCGGGTGCGTCCAGCCTCACCCTAGGATGGCTACTGCGGTGTGTGTGTGGTGGTGGGCAACTTTTGCCCCGTTGCTGGAGGAACCGGGACGGTGGCAATGTGCAAAGGAGTAGTGTGGCGAGTGCATCCAGTCTCACCCTGGTATGGTTGCAGTATGTGGAGTGACGCATGTGTACGATTTGAGGGACTCGTTGCTGGAGGAACCGGGACGATGGCGACGTGCCAGGGTGTGAGGTGGCTAGAGAGTTCAGCCTCACCATAGTGCGGCTGTACCATGCGGCACCGGTTGTGACAACACGAGTGAGAATGTAGAGACTACATGTGATAGAATTGCATTGTTAGTTTTTACGTTTCATATTGCACTATTTACTGAGCGTTAGGCTTATGTTGTGTGTTCTGTAGTGTAGGTGCAGAGATTCCTGCTGGTGAGTTACGAGAGTCTAGGCAGGACGAGTAGGCGGTTGGCGGCGTACTAACATGTGCCGGCAGGTGGAGTTCATCAAGGCAGCCCGACCCGTGGAGTAAAGCTGAATGGTAGGTTCCGAGAGTTGTGTTTTGTAGAGTCTATGTCGAGTGTATAGATTTTGAGACATAGACGGGTTTGAATATTTATAGTCGGGTTTTGAAACTACTTGTGGAAATTTTGTCTTAAATATACAGGTTTTTACATTGTGGTTTTAATAGTGGAAGTTGTCGTCGTTCTTTTTTCTTTTGAATTGGTGTTTTCTTTAGGCTGCTGGCGCAAGGTGTCGACCGGTATGCGTAGGTGTCGACCGAACTAAACAAATGTCGACTGCGAGGGTCGACCTACGGGGGACAGAGAGAAATAAAGTGTTGACCGATGCCTTTAGGTGTCGACCGGTTAGTATAAAATGTGAGAGTGTTGACCGCAGGGTTCGACCGGGGGCAGAAAGAGAGAAATATAGTGTCGACCAGTGAAGACAAGTGTCGACCGCCCCGTGTACTGAGCGTAGATGTGTTGACCGCGATGTTCAACCGGGGGCGGGTAGAGAGAATTAAAGTGTCGACCGGCATTTACAGGTGTCGACCGGTTATTTTTTTTATGATTTAAAATTGAAGTTTTATTTAAACTGATTTTTAATCAAGTCATCTGCTACGACGTTTTGAAACATTTTCAAAGATGTTGTTTTAAGTCGAGGAACTAAAGTTTTAAAAATTTTATAAGAAATTATCGAGGAAATGAGTAATTGTACAGTTGGCGACCCAGATCCGGGGACGACTCGGGGGTGTTACAGAAGTGGTGACAAAGCAGAGAGAGTCAGAAACCACGTGAGTTTTTAGGACGTTACACAGAAATTCAAAAAACATCAATATGATTAAGTATCGAAACAATACATTATAATGTATAAGCAATAAAAATATAGAGCCACTAGTGTATTGATGTAAAATCATTAGTGAAAATAGAGTCACTCCTAGACTCTTAGATACAACATGTCATATGCATATGAAGAAAGTTAATACCCAACATTCGCAACATAAAACAATAAGTCTAATTAGATTTAGAGTTTTACACTAAAAAATATGACATAGTTAGTTGTCCATTACCTAGCAGAAGAAGCGAAATCATCAACCAATAGTCGAATGTGCATAACAAAAACAATCACTCTTACTTGAGTCAATCAATCTTGGTGCACGTGATTTGTATAATCTTCAATGAAACTAAATATGCATGCACTGTATAAACTTAGATCTTAAAAATATAAGTATAACTCAAAATAGATTTTCAATAACCATGACATAAATAATTGAAAATAATAAATGAATTCTTTATCTCAACTAATGAATATCATTAAATCATTAGAGTGCAAGTTCGAAAGGTTCAAATAAATGTCAACCTCCAAAACGTATCATACATTAATAAAACAATCTTAAGAAGATGTGATCGAAAAACAAGATTCAAATCGGTTTAATAGACCACTAGATAAAGCTGGCTCTATTAAAATGGTTTGGTTGGATCCAGTTTGGTTCGATCAATAAAGTCTTATATTGTCCATTTCGCTCCAGGTCGATCAGTCCAATCTAGTCAAATTTGGTTCAAGTTGGCTTGATCCAGATAGGTGGTTCAAGTTGGCTTGATCCATGTAGTTACTTGTCAGTCTGGTTTAGTTTGATTCAGGTAGGTTTGATTCAATCGGTCAACTCGACAATCCAACAATCATCTGAGAAATTCTTCCGTCCCATCAGTTGCAACTCTAATCAACATTAAACTCGACACAAATTAGTTTCCAAACATTTTCTTGCAAAGATTACCAATTTTTATCTATGAATTTATGAACACTAGACAAAAATCCAAACTTTTTAATAAAAATTCTAAATCGATTGAAACAATGAAAATCAGTTTAAATTGCGACTTACCTTTGCCCATTTTTGATCTTTTGCTTAATTTGTTTTTTCTCAAGGTCGAAAATAGATTCTTTCTAATATTCTAATCTAAATAATATTTCAAAATCAAAAATCTGAATTTGAAACAACTATAAGAAGAAGTTTTAATTTATCAATTTACACGTTATCCTTGTCAATTTGAACGAGTAAACTTTAAAAATAACTCCCACAAGAATCCGGTGGACTGTTGTCGGAATGGATAATCTCAACCAGAATCCTTTTCTCTACCATGGCTGCCAACTCCTCTCCTCCAAATGAAGAAATGACGTGAATTAGGAGGTTATGCATTCCAGTGTGACAGCCAACCTGTAAAAATTAAAGAAAAACCAATGCCCATCAATTATTTCAAATTTGTAACAACTGAAATTAGTGAAAAAAATATTTGTATTAATTACATACCACAAATTCTAGGATGTTGAATTGCCAGGCTTGACAATCGATAAACTACAGCTAACCCTAACAAATAATTTATATCTAACCCGAAGAATACAATATTATCTAAAATTGATAGTTTATTGTGATTTAGTTATAATAAATTAGAAATAATAATAAAATAATTCAAAGATAGGATGTAATTTAGACATAATTTAGTACAATAATAATAATAATTTAGAATTAAAATAAAATAACAATATTGAATTATATAGCAAATAATATATATAATCAAGATAGAATTAATATAATAAATTATAAAAAATTAATTTATTATATCAATTATTATTATTTGATATAATTAGTATATTTAGACAATAAAATTAAAAAATATTATAGTATTATTTTTTATATTTAATAAAAAAATATTTAAATAATTATAATTAATTAAAATAATAATAGAAGAATGGCAAGCAAGACCACGTCACTCCGGCGGTGCCTCATCAACGGCCGACCCAAACTCTGACAAGTCGCCGGTGAATCCTCTGTCCGAAACTTGAAATTTTGACAAATAGTCACAGCGAAACCTTAATCCTTACATAACCCATCTGATTAGCAATTACTACGAATTAAAACAACTAATAAATTTACATCTTTTTCTCTTTTTGTAAACCAAGAAAGTCAGAAGTCGTCTATTATGTCGTAGACTTTGCCAAATCTCTCTTTATCTCTCTCTGTAGCCGCCTCGCTGTAAAATCCAGTATTGTCCGTCTTCAATGTTTGCTCGGAGCTAGGTCTTGTAAAAGAGTTTTATTCGATCGGCGAATCTGTTAATTTCGATGGTTTTTTTTTTGTGAGTTTTGATTGTTTGATCGGACTTCACTCGCCGTAGATTTGAGTTCACCGGCGGTTCTGGTTTTGGATCATCTCAGAATCCGATTGGGGGGGAAAGAGTCGAGAGATTGCGAAAGCTTTCAGTTCAGTCTTTTGATTTAATCATTTGTTGTTCTTTTTGGGTAGTGTGAAATTTGGTCAGAAACCCATCAGAGCTGGTAGGTGGATGAAGACAAAGAAGCTGGACTGGTGGATGAGGATGAAAGAGAGAGAGGGAGAGGGAGAGAGAGAGGAATAGAGAGGGTAGAGAGAGAAAGAGATGGAACCCTAGAAAATAAAATTTCCTGTGTACTGTCCCCCCTTCCTCCTTCCTCAGGAAAGCTTCTTGAATTATAAGATGAATGGATTAAGATTTTGATTTTGATTTTCCCTCTTTTGTCTTCTGCATTGACATTGATTGAAGAAGAAGCCTAGGAAAGAAAAAACCAGTGAATTCATGCCGACTGAGTTAGACCATTCCTCCACTGCTTCAGGCGAAGCTAGTGTTTCCTCCTCTGGAAATCAACCGCCACCTCCAAAATCAACAGCTAAGAAAAAGCGAAACTTACCTGGAATGCCAGGTTAGTTCAGTAGTTCAATCGCCATTTTTTTCTGTGATTTTGGATTTTTTTTTAAAAGTTCTTCTTCCTCTTTTTGTTCATTTCAGATCCAGAAGCAGAGGTGATTGCTCTGTCTCCGAAGACTCTCATGGCGACGAATCGATTCGTTTGTGAAATTTGCAACAAGGGTTTTCAAAGGGATCAGAATTTGCAACTGCATCGAAGAGGTCATAATCTACCATGGAAGTTGAAGCAGCGATCGAGTAAGGAGGTAAAGAAGAGAGTGTATGTCTGCCCGGAGCCGTCGTGTGTCCACCACGATCCATCAAGAGCTCTGGGCGATCTCACCGGAATAAAGAAGCATTTCTGCAGAAAGCACGGCGAGAAGAAGTGGAAATGCGACAAGTGTTCAAAGAAATACGCAGTTCAGTCGGACTGGAAAGCTCATTCCAAAATCTGCGGCACCAGAGAATACAAGTGCGATTGCGGAACGTTGTTTTCCAGGTCAATTTCTGCTCTTATTTCTTAAATTCTTGCCTTTTCATTTCAAGTTTCTGAAGTTGGTTTTGATTTTCTGTTTTGAAATTGATGAAGGAGGGATAGCTTCATCACCCACAGAGCTTTCTGCGATGCGTTGGCCGAGGAGAGCGCCAGAGCTCCGACTCATCCTCAACCCCCAACAATGGCGAATCCAAATTCCGAGTCCGACCCAAAAGTTCCACCAACCCCATCTTCTTCAGCTCCCGCGCCGCCTGCGCCTCCGCTGTCTAGCGGGGCTGCAGTCTCCTCAGTTTTGCCGATTCAAAGTCAAGGTAAAGATGAACGAAATTTTGGGGAATTTCAGGATATTTATAAGTTTGGTTTTGTCGGATGCAAGTTTTGGTCTTGGATTTTAGTTGTCTTTGTCTGTTGCTCATCTTTTGGTGTTATGTGGGTGAATATCCAAACATTAGAGTAATCGATCTGATTGATTCCAAAGCTCTGAAGAAACAATTAACAATAAGCTTTTTCCAGTTTCCTCTAGACGGTCTGATAGAAAATTGCAATCTCTGATAATAAAGACATTCAAGTGATTCAAAAGCTAAAGGTGGATCTAAAAATGGCTTTAGAGAGAGAAAGAGAGAGAGAGAGAGAGAGAGAGAGGGAGGGAAAAGAGGAAATCATTATTGATCACCTTTCTTTTTCCTTTCTTAAAGGCATCTCTCTTACAAAATCTCTACCTTTTTCTCTCTTTTGATTTTGGTTACAGAGCTGCAAGAAAATCCCCCGCAAATTATCGAAGATGTAGCGGCAGGTGGAGCGGGATTAAATGGGAGCTGCAGCAGCAGTTCGAGCCCAAGCAGCCATAGCTGCTCAAGCAGTAGTGTATTTGCGAGCTTGTTTGCTTCGTCAAATGCAGCAGTGAGCTTACCACCTCCTCAACCTCCTGCATTTACTGACCTCATAAGAGCCATGGGAAGGCCTGATCGGCCGGCAGAACTCGCTCTATCTTCACCCACCGAACCCATTTCTCTCTGCCTCTCAACTAGCCATCACGGGGCATCAATTTTTGGGGCTGTAGGCCAATATCCACCTCCACCTCCACAGCCAGCTATGTCAGCCACAGCCCTTCTTCAGAAAGCAGCTCAAATGGGGGCTGCAGCCACTAATGCATCATTTCTTCGAGGGTTTGGAGTAGTGGCCTCAACTTCGACCTCTACACAGCACCAATGGAGTCAGAGGCAAGTCGACCCGGATTCCGCCTCAATAGCTGCAGGGCTCGGCCTGGGACTTCCTTATGATGGAAGTTCTGGATTGAAGGAACTGATGATGGGAAATCATTCCATTTTTGGTCCTAAGCAAACTACTCTTGATTTTCTAGGTCTCGGAATGGCAGCTGGTGGAAGCCCAAGTGGCAGCCTATCGGCGCTAATCACATCCATTGGTGGCGGTCTAGATGTCACAGCGGCAGCCTCCTTTGGAGGTGGTGAATTCTCGGGCAAAGACATTAGTAGAAACTCTTGAATCATAGAAAATGTAAATGAGACGATGGTTGTCAAACATTTCAGGAAAATCACATGCGCGATTCGATTACAGTTCTAGCAACTAGCGGTAATTTGAAGCTCAAGAGCAGGGAGGTGTCGGGAGTACTAAGAGCAAGAGCAAGGATGGATCATTTATCAGTAGCCTAGCCACAATGTTCATGTGGAATTTTAACTTTAGTGTGATTTCAACTTGTGTTGTCAATTTTCAGATAGCTAAGATAGTGGATCTATATATATATATATATCTCTGTGTGTGTGTGTGTGTGTGTGTGTGTGTGTGTGTGTGTGTGTGTGTTAATGTGTAAGGTGTTTTCTGTTTGGTTGAATATGTATAGAGAGCTTCATAAGTTCGTCGATTGACCAGCGATAGGGAGTGAATTCACTACATATGGTGTTTTCAAAATATACACATAATTTTTCAAGTCTATATATATAGTTTTTAAATATTTAACTATGGGACACTTGAGAAATTGCTCAAAATTGAACGCACCCACACACACACACACACACACACACTCACACTCACACTCTCACACACACTCACACTCACACTCACACTCACTAAGAATCCTAACGTAAAAGACAACAAATGAAAGAGAAAATATAGGATAATTATATAACCTAATAATTGAATAGGGGTATACCTCTGCTCAATTGAAAATCATGTCATTTAAAATGGGACAATCTTCGCCTGGACACAACTTCCAGAAACTAAGAAAAATAACTACATAATAAAAATTGAATATTGAAAGTAGTTTTTGGTAGGTTGAAGTAAAATAAATAAAAAAAACACTTACGTAAATAAATAAAAAATAAATGAGCAATAACCAATTTCTTCTTGTATCAACAAATTCTCCGCCTCTTTCACAGTCCCCAAGAGCAAAATCAAAAACCTATATCAACCAAGTTTAAGCAATGTCATTGTCACAAAGAGATTCCATGCCCTTTCCCATGGTCTCGTTAGATTATCATAATATTCACGACTCACTGCATCTGAATATATAAAAAATTTTGTACTTGAATCTATAATCTTAAACACATTTAATGCATAATCGACAAAATCAATTTCACCGTATCGTTGCTATAGAACACTTTCATGAAACTAAAACTGGTGACGATGCAAACACGACATCATTAAACATTATTAAATAATTAATTGTAAGTTGATTATAATTTGATAATATTGTCACATATTTGGATATATCTATGTTGAGTATAAATTGTATTGATATTGAGTACAGTTGGTTGGTTATTTCTAAGTTTGATAATAATTATTATTTAGATAATTTGATTATGAATTATATATTTTTGCTTTAATGGAAAATACCCTCCAATGTAGCTTTGGAAGTTCTATTGTAGTTAGTAAGTCTTTTAAGTTAATGAAAAATTTCATAATACTTTGACAACTAGAATCAAAGAAAAAATGCATGAGTATTCAACCTGCGCTACTTGAAAAGTTTCAAAGAGCAACAAACTTTTTAAGATTTGTAAAGAGGTCGATCAAGCCATGCATAGGTAGACCGATGAAATTGAGTCAAAATTGAGAGGTCGTCTTGAAAAACTCCAAAAAGAAACACATTTTTGGAGGTTTGCTTAAGAGTTTGATCGGACCTTTTGTATGTATGTCGACCGGTGTAGTTGACCAGTCAAAATTGAGCTTGTCTTGAACACATCTTGAGAGCATCAAGTTTCTAAAATATGTTGAACAGGTCAACCAATACGGTATACCAAGCGATCGACCGTGGTGGACAACAGTTCAATAATCTAACTGTTTACAACCAGAGAGCTTCACCTAAATATACTAGTGGCAGACTTGGTTTGTTCAAAAATCACACAACAGTTATGAAGAGGTCTACTGATTTGTATAGTTGGTCGATTGGAGTTACAAGACTTTGAAGTCATCTATAAATAGAAGCAACTTCTGTTGCGCATCTTACAGAATAAGAACTTTATGACGAAATGTTGCAGATTTTATTATGACATTTATCCTTCATTCTTGAGTCCAAAACTTAGTGCCTTCTAGTCCTAAATTTGAGTTTGTATCTCTTTAGACAGTTGGACTATTGTACTTGACTTTTTTTCATCTACTTATTTATTGTGAATGAAAAGTGTGATGCCCTTGAAAAGTCAAAAAAAGTTTGATTGATCCCTACAATTACAATCAAAGAGTAGGGTGATACTCTGAAATAGTTGTAAAGATTTAATTGACACACGAAAGATCAATTACTGATAATCGGAATGGTTATAATGAAAGGAATTTTCAATAAAGAGCTTTGAAGCACGGACGTAGATAATCTAGCCGAACTGCGTTAATAAATTTGTTTTCACACTATTAATATTCTTTCTCTATTATTTTGATTTACTTGTATATTAAAGTTAACTTATTTAATTAAGAGAGAAAATATATCATTTAAGATAGCAAACAAATAGAAATTTTAATCACACAATATAGCTGGTAAACCTAATTCATCCCCTTCCTTCTAATTCAATCTTACAAGTTTCTCTATAGCCATGACATAAAATACATGAAAGTTGTGGTCTTGTGTTTTCTACCATGCCAAAATATTAATATTGGTATCTTTATCGTCTATTAGAACTAATGTATGATTAAGATAACGATTTAGATTTGTTGTACTATTGGTAGCCGAAGTGTTAGAGAATGATTTTTTACACTTTAAAATTTACAAATGTGTCTTTGGAAAAGAAGTAGAACTAGAAGTAATTTTAGAAGAAAATATATATAAACTCTATCGGTGAGAGTAATTTATTTATAAAAATTATAAATTCCGTTTAATTTAGGATAATTATTTCTCCCGTACTATGTACTATATTTCAGTTAGTTCCCGTACTAAAAAAAATCAACAAACTAAACCTTGTACTTTGATTTTATTATCAGTTTTGACTTTCTATTAATAATTTCGTTAAACTTTCATTTAAATAATTATCAAAAGATATTGGATTCACTTGCAATTTTTACCACATGTTCATTACTTAATGAGAAGATAATCTGAAAATTTTCACGATTTTTGAACATGTGTACAATTTATTGTAATTTTATTTTAGTAATTTATAAAAATCATACAAGTTTTAGAAAATCACAAAAAAATTTCTATTATCTACTTATCATGTGGTGAATATGTGAATTTTTTTAAAATAAATTTAATATCTTTTGGTATTTGTTTAAAAATTAATGTATAAAATAAAGAAGAAACTTAGATTAATTTTAAACAAATATCAAAAGATATTGAATTTGTTTGAAAATTTTTTTACATATTCAACACATCATGTGTAGATAATAGAAAAATTTTTGGGATTTTCTAAAACTTGTATGATCTATTATAATATGTTTATAAATTACTAAAATAAAATTACAATAAATCGTACATGTGTTAACAAATCATGAAAATTTCTAAATTAATTTTTCATTATATTGTGAACATGTAGTAAAAATGTCAAATGAATCCAATATCGTTTGGTGATTTTTTAAATAGATTTTTAACGAAATAGTTGATGAAAGGTTAAAATTGATAACATAATCAAAATATAGGATTTGATTTTAATATAAGAGGCTAACTGAAATAAAGTGCATGGTACATGGTTAAAATCGATAGTTACCAAATTAATTTATTATAGAAAAGAACTAAAAAATTATTAACCAAATTCATTTAATCTATTATAGAAAAGAACTCAAAATTTATTAACTTTGTATTAATTATGTTGATAAATCATGTATAACCAAATTTATAAGATCAAACATTAAGAAATTGTATAAGATCAAGATAAACATTACGATTATATATCATGTATAAAAGTTTCATAACAAACCTCAACCTTTAAGAAAATATCTCATCACTTTCCCATCCAATTAATCACAATCATCATACATCAAAGTATTATGCTGGTTTGAAATACTATTTGACTTCATATGATATAAATTTACAAGTTCTTTTTATTGCATGACTATGTTCAACATTTCATACGTGGAGTTTTATCTATGGGGCAAATCAGTCTTAATGCTAATGCGAAAGCTCGGATTTTGGTAAGTTTGAGACTCATTAAAAATGCAAAATAAAAAATAGAATTGCTGAGTGATTTAACAAAATAGAGAAACTCGACTCCAATCGAACTTTGTCGATGGAACTATAGTTATTAATTTATGAGTTTAACCCGAGCTAAATCTGTTGGATTAACCAAAGTTATTAAAGACAATCTATCAAGTCAATATTTGTTGAAGATAAAGTTCTTCACAAAAAATAAAAAAGAAGATTCTCTAAAAAATATTCAAATATTTCTTATTAATTTCAAAATCTCCCCAAAAAATTTTAACTATTTTTTTTTAAAATAGCTAAAAACAAAAATAAAATAAAGTTATAATAAAATAAAATAATAAAATTATAATAGTTAAAAATAGAATAAAATAACTAGAAAAAATGCTAAAAACAAAAATTATAATGTGTGGGGTGTGCTGCGTCGTATTGGGCGTGCAATCGCGAGCATTGGGCACACTATCTGAAAATGTGATATGCATGGGGCTCGTAATCTTCGGACGCAGACGTGATGTAGCGCGTTCGTGGTCGCTATGTCGTCCGGGCAAGATGAAATGTCGCATGAGCGCACTCGAAGTGTTCGTGTGCTAGTTGAAACCATGGAGCGCGGCGCGAGTGCTGTCATGCTTGGGGTGCATGTGGCACACTACTGTGCACGTGAAGAATTTTCTCCTTTCCTTCAAATTAGCAAACTTCTTTTGCATGGCACATTCTAATGTTTTTTTGCATGGCTTCCCTTCAGTGTTTTGTCATTCATGCTTGGCATATTCTTGAGTCTTTGCTATTGTTTTGATGACTCTTTCTCTTAACTTTCTTTGAGCAAACTAAGGTGATTTTTATGCTTCTTTTTGGGTCTTTTCTTGCTTCTCAAACTTGTCATTGGTTAATCTATGTTTTGTAATGGGTCGTAATCTTTGCACTTGAGTTTGGTGGCACCTTCGTTCACATCATTTCCTCCCTCTTCAAAAAGATTCATCTTTGAATCTCCTACATCATATATGAACATGTAACACTCGAAATTTTTCTGTCAATGTAATTGTCTCTAAAATATTATGATTTTGGATGAAGATTTTAATAGAACAAGTAATTGACGAAAGAATAAAAAGAAGAGAAAAATGTGGGGATGAAATTGGAGTTAAGCAAAGTTGAAGGGGGTTAATGATAATTCAAACAAATTAACCCTAAAAATGTATAAATCCCTTCTTCTTCCTCACATGAAGACAGTCACTTCTCCTCCTCCTTCTTTGTCAATTTCTCCTCCACAGCTAAAGCTTCTCTTCAAAAAGTTTAAGGTAAAAAAACTTTGGTTTATAAGTTGGATAGGGTAGTTGAGGATGATTATGAGTTTTGAATGGAGATTTATAATAGGTTTTCCATTTCAACGGAAATTCTAAAAGCCTCTCTCTGTTTTCTTCTTGTTTGATGGTTTAAACATGTTATATGAGGATTCAATGGGATGAGATTGATGGATAATGGATGGATATGCATGTCTTGACAAATTTGGAATTTGGGTTATAAAATGACAAAAAATAGGGCAGTCTCGGTTACAATTTTCTACCACTGATAGTGTTTGTTTTTTTTTTTTTGATAAATGGATTACCTCATTAGAAACCAGACACTTCAAGGATTAATGTAACACCCCGAGAAAACTCACGTTCCCGGTGCACTACAGTGCATCTACACACTACGACACACTAACATTTGACATAACTCACTCAATTTAATACCACTTTTGTTTTCAAATCATCTTCAAAAGAACATTTGTGAGTATGAAAAATTTTCGACTAGATTCGAAAACAACTCGCGCCCCGAAAAGAGAACACGAAACCCTCAATATAAAAAAAATATGCAGCGGAAAAGGAAATAATTTAAAATAGTTTTAAAGTAAATCGACAAGACTCAAAATCCTAGGAAGGAATCCAACATACCCCTCGAACTACCCAAAATCAGTGCCGCACACTCACGTCCCCACTTCAACACCCCGCGCGCACCCTTGCGGTGCCCTGCGCACGCCAACTCAGCATCACCACGTCACGCGCACGCTCACAGCGCCGCGTGCCCCACGCACCCTGCCACTGTACAACATGTCCGCACGCACGCCCTCACCAGGCGCCGCACTACTCGTGAGCACCCGTAGGGCCGCGTGCCCCGCCCACCTGCGATCACGCCGCACTCCCACGCTCATCTACACTTCTCCAGCATTCACTGTACACATCCCAACCTATTCTATATCCTCTCGACTCCCAACCTCTCTCCCGAAATTTCGGCAGAGTAACGCCTAAAAACTGGCTATCCCAAAAATTTAAATCCTGCACACAGTTCACCAATCACCAACAGTATATATCTATTAACCATCCAGAGGGTTTCCATGACAAAATCAGAGTTTAAAGACAACGAAATTCATCAACTACAAATGAAGAAAATTCACAGTATAGAGCAATTCCAAGCTCCTACATGTAAAATATATGCGTACGTCGCCAAAATCACACGCACTCCATATATACCTATACACTTACGCATATACAACTCATTTCATTGACTGTACATCAACGCAGCAACAGAAAAAAAATAACCGTAAACGAATCCAGCCACCACCTACCATCCCCCACGGGTCGGGTCGCCCTAACAAAATCCGCCATCCGGTGCCTCGATCGCACGCCACCAACCATCCTATACCTCAAGACTAGGCTCACCAGTGATATCGTCAACACCTACACTACAGAACACACAACATAAGCCTAACGCTCAGTAAGTAATACGATATGAAAGTAAAAGCCGTCAATGCAATCCTATCACATGCAGTCTCTACACTCACACTTATGTTGTCACATCTGTGACGCGTAGTGTAGTCGCACCAGGGTAAGGAGGAACCTAACGCCACCCTACACCCTGACACGTCGCCACCATCCCGGACTCCCGAGCAACGAGGCTCACAAGCTACACGCACGTATCACCACACGACAACCACATCAGGGTAAGGGTGTACCTCGCGCTACACTACACCCTGACACGTCGCCCCCGTCCCAGCCTCCCCAGCACGGGGCCATAGTTGCTACACACACACGTTTCGCGACAGCCCAGCCGACCCACTCCTCTAGCGGAATCCGCGACTGGTGTTGCACCAGCCCACACACTAGTAGGATCCGCGGTACCATTCCCCATCACCTTCACCGCCAACACATTCCACCGCATGACAGTGCAGCCGGCCCACTCCTCGAGCGGAATCCGCGACTGGTGAAGTACCGGCCCACACACTAACAGGATCCGCGGTACCACCGCTACACGTCTCATTACATACTCAAAACATGCTCAAAACTATTTTCGTTCACGTTTTTAAAATATGGTGCATGTCAAACAATACGCACGCACACCACAATCAATCACATAAGCCCTAAAGTTCTACAGTGTAGGCCCACTTGGACAAAACGCATGCATGCACTACTTACCTAGCGTTCCAAGCTCACTCGACGTACAGATCTGCCAAAAAGTGTCTCAACCTAAAACACAAATAATCACCTATCAATCTTCATCTCAAAATTCATCAAATAAGATAAAAATAATATTTCTTAACTAAATCTATGAAGTTCCAGTTAAAACGGGTCACCAAAATGGATTCGTCCGAAAACCAACGTAAAGTTCGGAAGCGCATAACTTTTGCGTCCGTCAACGGAATCGAACGATTCAAGTGGCTAAACGTCCCCTTAGGAATCTAGTTTAACTTAATAAGACGGATTTTAAAACAGTAAACCGCAGACAAGTGAAAAACACCAAAAACCAAATCTGCCATTTTTATCCAATTTTCACATTTTTGTTTTCTTCCACCAAAATTCACTCAAAACTAGTTTTACGCATAAAAAACGGCTATGCTACTATCATACGTCACCATTCTATGAAAAACGCTCGCTAATTTGAATTGGACCGAAATTCGACATAAACTTCCGACACGCATAACTTTTGCGTCGGATATCGGAATCGAACGATTCCAGCGGCCATACGTCTCTCTGACAACCTAATTTAATCCACTAAAACAGAATTTAAAACAATCAACCGTAACCCCATCAAAATCCCCAAAAACAGAACTGTTCTTATAAGAAAAAATGTCCGAAATCTCAACTTCAGTCCAATCTCGCCAATTTTTTCACCGAACATCCACATTTCGGTTTACTAATGCATACATTAATAATTTGGTGGTTCCTAATTAGAAAATAGCATGGCAGCATAAAAAAATCCTCACGGTTCTCTTCCCAAAACCGTACATTCCTCAACCGCCTCATTGCACCATGAAATTCACCTCTATTCCTCCTAAATCTTAGCATGAAATCTCTGAAACTTAGAAGTAAGAAAACCTCCACGCTCGGCCACCTAAGCAGGACAAGACCGAAAGAGAAAACTCCATGTTTCTCATTCGGTTCTGTTGCGGGAAGGCCGAGCCACACACTGGCTCTAGAACACACACACACACTAGATTCTAAAACGCTCCAACAACCGAGCTCGAACCGTCGGAAGTTCAAGAACAACCGAGCTTCCACGCTCGGTCGATAGAACCGAAAACAGGGGACACTTACCTTTGATCTTTCAGTGCGGGAAAGTCGAACCAAATTCTCCCTCCAGCTCGTCGGCACCCCCCTTCGCACGGTCGTCGTCCGTCGGCAGCATGTTCCTCCTTCGGTCGAGCTTTGCTCCTCTCGGGCGCTCGGTTGCAGAAATCACCGAAGTGGAATGGCTTCTTCGTGAAGCCATTCCACTTAACAGATATTACTTTTTTTTTAAAATTTAATTAATAAAATAAAAGATTACCAAATTGCCCACAGGCGTTTTTATCGTCTGTAACTTCGTTAAATTCTCGTCCTCTCGACTTTAAATTCCGAAAACCATCACAAAGTAGAATCCGAGTCTTATAATTTAATTTTCCCGTTAAAATATTTCTCGGAACTCCAACCGAGATTAAGTTAAAAATTTCAGAAATTAGATTTAAAAATCTGAAATTTTTCGGGTTATTACAATTAATTTGGCTATTGAATCATTTAAATCGGATACGAATTTAGGGAGTTATGGATATTTGAAGTTCACATAAATTCTGCAGAAATCTTTCAGTTAAGGTTACTGGTACAAAGTGTCGACCGTATGCATAGGTGTCGAACGAACTTGATAAATGTCGACCGCGAGGGTCGACCTAAGAAAGGTAGAACCAAATAAAGTGTCAACCTATATGCATAAGTGTCAACCGAACTTGGTAAGTGTCGATTGCGAGGGTCGACCTAAGAAAGGTAGAACCAAATAAAGTGTCAACCTATATGCATAAGTGTCAACCGAACTTGGTAAGTGTCGATTGCGAGGGTCGACCTACGAAAACAGAACCAAACTATGTGTCGACTGGTTTGTGTAGGTGTCGACTGGTTACTGTAAAAATGGTAAAAGTGTCAACCGCGAGGTTTGACCGAAGTGGACTGAGAGGATTAAGGTGTCAACCGGTGAAAGTAGGTGTCGATCCTTGTGTGTGCAGAACGGGTCAAGTGTCGATTGAAGATTTCAGAGGTCGATCGGAATCCTTTTTTATTGTTTTAAACTTGAAATGTTTTACTATGAGTGAGTAGTTTAGATAAATGAACCGAGTTCGGATAACTCGGGACGCTACATTGTAAGTATGATGTGTTAATAGTTTTAATGCACTTGTGTTAGGTTCAAAAACATTGAGGAAGAGTAATCAAGATTGCTCGACTGTTACGGACCGAGGTAAGTTCATATTGTATGCTTGTGGCCCTTAAGGCCTACATCACAAAGGTATTAGGTTTTGTACTTTTATGGGATAGGTTAAGGGTAGTTAAATTTGTTTTGTAGATGTTTAGATTATGTGTAATGCCTTATTGAAATGTCTTGAGGATATTGTCTACGTTATACATTGATGAATTGTTTTTTATGCTTTTTATAAGTTTAAGGATTATGAACTGTTCATGCATCACGTTCTTTCAAAAATTGGCACGAAAACGAATTTCTACACATGTTTTATAAAAAAATGGACTAATGAAAAGAAATGAATGTACGTAATCCCAGTCATGTAGGGGTGGGGTTCAGATATGGTTGTCCCGTAGGTGGAGCATGTTTTTTCCCGGTAGATGGAGAAGACTGTCTAACCGCTTGATGTGTCTTCTTTATCTGGTGAGAGTAAACCCCGGTGACATCCCGCTATGTAACGAAATGAAATGAAATAACCATCGTACTATGGTCAAAGTTGAACAAAATCTTCAAAGTACATTTATTTTAAAAAAATCTTAAACTATCAAAAACCAAGTAAAAAAATCTCTGGCGACAAACCGATAACTCGCTGTTCTAAATTTTACACATATAACGAGGGGTCTCTACCCTACAAAGCACCCCCTGCGCGCACGTAACCAGCACGTGTGCGTCGGGTGGTCTTCACTCTGCAATATTAATTTTAAAAACAAATATCAAACAATAGTCAATTTAATTAAAATTTTTACCACATCACGAGAAAATATATTGAAAATGTTTATAATTTTATAACATTTGTACGATTTATTATAATTTTATTTAATTATTTTATAAAATAATTATAATAAATCATGAAAATGTTAAAAAATAATGAAATTTTTCATATTGTCTTTTTGTGATGTGAAACATATTTGGTAAATAAATTGAATATTGTTTGATATTTGTTTAAAATTAATTTATAAAGTGAAGAAGTAACTACGATTAATTTAAAAAAAAACTATCAAACAATATTCAATTTACTTGAAATGTTTATCACATGTTTTCCACATTAGAAGAAGATTATATGAAAAATTTTGTAATTTTGTAACATTTTTATGATTTATCATAATTGTTTTATATAATAATTAAATAAAATTACAACAAATTGTACAATTGTTAGAAAATTACAAAACATTTCAGATTATCGTTTCGTGATGTGGAAAATATGTGCTAAAAATTTCAATTAAATTAAATATCATTTAATATTTGTTTTTAAAATTAATATTGCAGGGTGCAGACTACCAGGCGCGCATGTATTGGTCACGTGTTGCGGGGGGTGCTTTGGAGGATGAAGACCTCCCGATAGGTTATCGGTTTGCTACCATAGGTTTTTTTGCTTTATTTTTGATAGTTTAAAGTTTTTTTTTAAGATCAACGTAATTTGAGAATTTTATCTAACTTTGACCATAGTATGAGGTTAAAATGCATTTAACTCTAAAATAAATAACATGTTAAAATAAAATTCAAGCCTTCAAACTTTTAGCATATACTTGTTACGCGAAATTAAAATATATAAAATAAACATAATATTTTATTTTTATTTATTTCACTATAAAACGGAAATAAATAGGATAATAAGAAGGAATTTATTGAACAGATGACATAAAAATTCAAGTGTTATTAGAGAACATGAAGTGTTGATTCTTCAAAAAAATACAATTAGACAACACGTGTCATTGTAGTAGAAGATAAACGTGACAAAGAAAATCAAGAGTCAGACTAAAGATGAAGTACAAGTGTCAAATTCTAAAAGAGAGACGATGAAGAGTGAGAACATGTTGGAGTTCAAAGATATTGATATGAAAATTTAACTTTTTGTATTTCTTTAGTTAATGCAGATAAAAAGAAAAAGAAATCGTAAATAAAATGTTAAAGATGAAGATCTTTTGTATTTATTTGACCGACGAATATTAAATAAAATTAAAAAATATATATTAAAATTAAAATGTTTAAAAGATAAAATATAAAGAATGCATTAAAATAAATGGAGATAATATTGATAGAAAATAAAATACATCAAAATAAATTTAAAAAAAAAACCATAGAAGATCAATATAAGATAGAAATACAAAAGAAAATGCATTAAAAATTAAAATAAGATAGAAAATATGCTTTAATAGATTTTTTTTAAAACAAATTAAAAAGATTTAGGAGAGATAGGATAAGATATGTATAAAAATTAAAGCGAATTAAAAAAATTAAGATAAGATAGAAATGAAAAATAAAATATATTGAAAACAAAGTTGATATAAGATAGAGTTGAAAAAATAAAAATGTATTAATATATTATATTTTAATGTTGAAATGGTAATTGAAAAAAATGACAATAAAATAAATAAAAACATTAAAAGAAAATACAAAGATAGCGATGAAAAAATAAATTTTATTAATAAATTCACGTGCGATACACATGTGTGTTATCCGAAGCGTGTCATTGCAGTTGACTACAAAAAATACAGAATCTTTGAGTATTTGAAAAATATTACAAAGAATATATTAAATATAATCATTCAAGCACACATTATTTCAAAATGCATATGTCAATATACGTCATTGAAACATAAGATAAATATGACATGCATCATTAAAGATATGAAAAGTACTGAATAAGTTAAATATATTACAAAAACTGGCTAAACCCGCATGCAAAATAAAAAGTTATATGTATAATTAAAGAAATTAAGGGTTTTAAATAAGCTAGACAATGATGCAAATTAATAAAAAACTCATGATATCTTAAAATAAAATAATAAATGTTGTATTGCATATTAATAAGATTATGTGTCCATTTAAAAATAAAATCTACATATTAAATGTCATTAAAAATGGAAAAGAAATAAAAAAAAATATAAGACATTAAAAGTAGACTGATATATTTAGATAGATAGATATATATTTTATTATAATATATTTTTTAAGTTAATTTATGGCTAGAATTTAATAAAAAACAAAATTAGATAATTAAAAAAATTATTATTGGTTAAATTTTTTCTCGATTAATTTTTTTATGATTGCCAAAAATACAAATAAGTTTATTAAAATTAAATATCTAATAAAATTAAATATTGGGTATAGTTGTGTTGCTGTAGATATAGATCAGGCTAGGAGACAAACTTCATCGCTTTTCTATTCTCTCGCGACAATAGCAACGCCACGTGAGTTGAATATGCAGTAATAATTCAAGGACACATCCTCAATTGAAAACTCAGTTCCCATTACTCGAACAGTTTGATTGTTCTTGGCCAACATAATCCGTCGTGATTTTGTTTGTAACTTGTAGTAAAATAGTTGTTACCAACAACTTTTTGGAAATTAGCATTATAGTTGTATAATCGGGACATATTCTTATTGGTCGATCTCTGAGCTCTGACAAGATTTTTGAACAAAAAAAAAAAACCTACGAGTCCAGGCCAGCCCACAGACGTGGGCCGGTTGATGGACGTGGGCTGGTCAAATAGACCAGATAAAAAGAGAGCAAAAGTCTATGCCACCAAAACATGGGCATCGGCCAACAGGTTAGACTAATGGCGGTGGCTGAAGTTCTCATCCACTTGGTCATCGCTTTTTTCACAGGAAGGTCAGCCGGACAGCTCTGTGGAACACAAGCCGGAGCTGCTCTCTGCCCAAATGGCCGGTGCTGCAGCCAATTTGGGACGGGGAGTTTGGAGAGCCAGTGTCTTGCTTCTAATACGACAACCAGCGACGGCATCATAACCGAATCCCTCTTCAACCAAATGCTCAAACACAGAAACGACCCCCGATGCCCAGGCAGTGGTTTCTACACCTACAACGCTTTCACCGCCGCCGCTCGTAGTTTTATTGGATTCGGAACTACCGGAGACCTCGATACCCGGAAGAAAGAGGTCGCTGCTTTCCTCGGCCAAACTTCCCACGAGACGACCGGCGGATGGGCAAGCGCGCCTGATGGCCCATACGCTTGGGGCTACTGCTACGTTAGGGAAAGTGGTGTTCCCGGAGATTACTGCTCGCCTTCTGCCGTATGGCCATGCGCTTCCGGTCAGAAGTATTACGGTAGAGGACCGATTCAGCTCGCCTAGTAAGCCCTTTAATTTCCTTTAATTCTTCTTCTCTTATGAATGGCTGAGAAATAGTTGAGTTTCATCCAGCAACTTCAACTACGGCGAGGCCGGAAACTCTCTCGGGGTGGATCTGATAAATAATCCGGATATGGTGGCTACAGATGCGATAGTATCTTTCAAAACGGCGATCTGGTTTTGGATGACTCCGTCGGGAAATGGACCCTCGTGCCACAGCGTCATCACCGGCCTGTGGAAGCCCTCCAACGCTGATAGGGCAGGCGGACGCCTCCCTGGATACGGATTGATCACCAACATCATCAGTGGCGGATCCCAGTGCAGAACTCAAGAAGATAGCAGGGCGGTTGATCGGATCGGATTCTACAAGAGGTACTGTGACCTGTTGGGAGTGACCTATGGAAGCAACCTCCATTGTTATAATCAGAGCTCTTTCTGAAACAATTTCTAGATCAGATTTAGAACGAAATCTACTGCAAGAAAGAAAATGAAGAAGAACATGCGATATATCTGGTCTGGTAAACGTTGGGTACAAAAATTTTCCAACAAGTTTCCTATAAATTGTTGGATCATCCAACATCAGCCCTTCGTCACTGAGCTCACAATCAACTTCCATGGTTTACGTCCCGAGTAAACAGAATCATTTAATAACTTAAATATATAATGTCATTGATTCAATGAAAACCCTTTCTTATTTCTTACAATTTCCAAACCGAGGAAATAACGAACATCGCATAGATCTTTCAACTTCAAATTTCATGTTAAGTAGAGACTTAATCTCATCAATATGTTGTTTTGAATTTCCTGGTACCATAATAATATCATCCACCCAGACCTAGTCAGCCAGCTCGCCCGCTCGGCCTGCTACAGTAGCGGGCCGAGCTTGGATCGGCTCGTCACTGTAGTGGGATGAGTTTGGCTCGGCTTGCTACAGTAGCGAGCCGAACCCAACCCGGTCCTAAAAGGCGAGCCGAGCCAAACTTACAGGCTGAGCTCGCGAGCCACCGAGGGACCAAGCCCAACGAGCCAACCAACGAGCTGGCTCGACGGGCTCAGCGGGTCAGGCTTGCGAGCCCGTCCTGCAGTCCTGAGAACCATTCTTTGGCCGGCCCGATAGCCCCTCTCTCTCTTTCTCTGGAGTCTCCCCCGATCAACGCTTCAACTTCAGCTGGATTCTTGAATATCATTTTTTCTCCTGAAATTCAAGATCAGATATTAATTTTCAGTAAATCATCGATTCTTTTAGAGCTCGTAAACAGTTCTAAGACAAACTTGAAATTCAAGATGAAAAAACAAATACAATCGAAAAAAATCTCTAATTTTAGCGGAGGTGAAAAGCGCTACAGGTAATAGGTAATCTGAAAAGAACCGAAAAGAAGAAGAAATTAACAGAATCAAGCAATCCACCATTGAAGCACCACAAGAAGCTGAAAAACAGAAAACTCATTAAAATTCTCTCTGTTTTTTTCACAGAAGTTCAGTCTTCACTTAATTAAAATTTTGGTTTTTTAGAAAACGTGAATCTGTGGATGAGAACAAAGATGATAACTTGAAATTCAAGATGAACAAATAAATACAATCGGAAAAAAAAAAATCTCTAATTTTAGCAGAGGTGAAAAACTGTAATAGAATATGGATAATCTGAAAATGAACAAAAAAAAACTATTAACGAAGACAAAAAACAGAAAACTCATTAAAAATCTATCTGCTTTTTTTTTTCACAGAAGATCAATTTTCATAGAATCAAAGTTTTGGTTTTTGACAGAGAGAAGTGAAAAGCTGTAATGGTTAATCTGAACAGGAACAAAAAGAAAATATTGAATAAGATGAAAGATGAAATCTCTCGGCTTTTTTTCACAATCCCCCCTTCTCCCCCCCAGGGCAACGGTCTTATGACCGTTGCTAGTTTCTCTCCTATTTTGCAGCAGACCGTTGCTCTGCTTTTCTCCAGCAACGGTCTTAGACCGTTGCTGCTCCTCTCTCTTTCTTCCTCAGTCCCTCTCTCCGGCTCCCTCCCTCTCTCTTGTTTTGCAGTAGTCAACACTCAACACTAAAGCTACGGTCATAATTATGACCGTTGTGAGTGTGACCATCATTTTTCCCCTCTCGGCCTCTCTCCTCTTCTATAATACTTATCCCTTCCCTTCATTTTTTTTCACAAACTCTCTCTCAATTCATTCTTCAATTTGCTCTCAATCAATTCAATTTGGTGCTTGCCATCAATCATTTTCTCTCATCTTACAATTCACTATTTTTCTCGTTCAACAAGGTATATTTTAGTTTCTTTTTTCTGCATATATTTTATATGATTTTTAATTATAGTTATATTAACTAAACTTTTTTGAATTAATTTTTTTTAGGTTTCGTATCCGTGGAGTTGATTGATTCACACCACCTACAAGCTTTTGTTGGACATTGATTTTGTGGTATCAATTTATTATTAAAAATTTAATTTTATATTTCGTTTTAATTATTATGGATCCTCGCAATTATATTATCGATGATAATGATGATATAGAGGAAATTAGAGAATTAATTCCTACATTTTCTGTGGAACAATCATCTGCACAAGCATTCACTTCACCTAGAAAAAGAAGACAAAAAACTTCAGATGTATAGAAACATTTTAATTTAAAAGATGTTAAAATTGCGGGTAAAATAGAAAGTAGAGCTTAATGTAAATATTGTGTTAAAAATTTTGCTTATACTTCTGGTAGCTCTACTAGCACTATTGGTAGACATTTTCAAAAATGTCATTTAAATGTTAAAACACGAGATACAACACAATCTCAATTAAATGTTTGTGGTAGTGGCATTTTCACATATTCACAAAATAGAATGAGAGAAGAAATATCACAACTTGTAGCACAATCTGAGTTGCCTTTATCATTCTTCGATAGTGAAGTGTTTGAAAAATTTATGCAATAATATGCTACTCCTAGTTTTAAACGTGTTCCTAGAAGTACTATAAGAAATGATATCCTTAAAATGTTTATAGATATGAAAAATGAATTAATTACATTTTTTTCAAATGCTCCTTCCATGTCTATTTGTATTACTTCTGATTTATGGAGTGCACGTAATGCTATTGGTTATATAGTGGTAACATCTCATTTTATTGATGAATCTTGGCAATTAAATAAAAGAATTTTAGGATTTCGTAATTGTGAATATCTTCATTCTGGCACTACCATATGTAGATTTATTATGACAATATTGCAAGAATATTTTATTAAAGATAGAATTTTTAGCATAACTCTTGATAATGCCAGTGCTAATGATGTTGCTATTTCTCAATTTAAAGATTTTTTACAATTAAATGTTACTCGTGATTCTCTTTTTCACATGAGATGTGTGTGTCATATTTTAAATTTGGTTGTTAAAGATGGTATGCTATATATTTCACCTCATATTGAATTAATTAGGTCCGCAATTTCTTATATTATTGGATCTAATTTGAGACAACAAGAATATAAAGATTTTTGTAAAGCCGCCCAAGTTAAATCAAGTAAATTAAAAACCGACATAGATAATAGGTGGAATTCAACTTATTTAATGCTGCAAAATGCTAGACTATATTGGCAAGTTATTTGTGCTTTTATTAATGATAAGACGTAAAGTATTAACCTTGACAAATCAAGTTGTGATATTGCTAATATATTTCTTGATTTTTTAAAACCTT
Source organism: Begonia peltatifolia (assembly GCA_022433055.1). Taxonomy (NCBI): domain Eukaryota; kingdom Viridiplantae; phylum Streptophyta; class Magnoliopsida; order Cucurbitales; family Begoniaceae; genus Begonia; species Begonia peltatifolia. Next base: position 1,895,908 of record CM039526.1, on the reverse strand, counting down.
TTTATGATGCTACAAATCAATGTTCTGGAATATATTATCCCACTTCTAATATTATTCTTCCTATTTTTGTAGATTTAACATGTAATTTTGTAAAATATCGACAAATAGATGAATTTAGTAATATTCTTAATAAAATGGAAACAAAATTTAAAAAATATTGGCATAACATTCCTCTTATTTTTTGTTATGCATGCATCATGGATCCTAGATTTAAATTAAAAGGAGCATGTCTTATGCTCAATAGGATTTCTGCAAATTTGTGTATTCAACCTTTAATTACTAGTGATGATATAACAAATAGAGTTTCAAATTTATATGCTTATTATGAAACAAAATATTTCAATGTTAATCGTTATTATTCACAACGTCCACAGACCGAGAGTTATCCTAGTAGTAGTAGTAGTGGTGGTAGAGGTAATTTTAGTCAACAATATATTATTGATGATATATGGAGTGAATTACAAACTGAAAATTATTCTATTTCTACAAATGAACTCAATATTTATTTTGAAGCTCGTTATCAATTTTCTCGAGATGAGAATTTTGATATTTTAGATTGGTGGAAAAGACATTCTACCACATATCCTATTTTTTCTATAATGGCATGTGATCTACTAAAACCTCATGTTTCTACTGTAGCATCGGAATCTGCTTTTAGTGCAGATGAACGTGTTTATGATGAACGAAGAGGAAAACTTGCACTAGACCTTGTGGAGGCACTTATTTGTATCAAAGATTGGACTGACGCCAAGACAAGAGATCAACAACGAGACGATGAAATTCTTGAAGAGTTTACGCAGTTGGATGTTGAAGACTAGATATTCTTTTTATTGAATTTCTTTTATAATTTGAAGTTTTTTTTTTTCAAATTTATAAATTTGTAATTTTTTTGTTGTAATTTTGTAATTAAAGTATATGTCAAAATATTTTTAATGATACCTATGTGATATTTTTTATTGAATAGTCTCAAATAATTATTTTATTAATACATTCAATTTTATATACTTTGGCTTAACATATTAATTTTTAAATTAAATGAATAAATATCGTTGACATATATAATTATTAATACTTATTATAATTTTAAATGAAATTTTTTTAAAAACTTATATTAACCTAAGTTAAAAATATTTATATACGCTCAGCTCATTAGGCTTGACTCGTTAAGGCTCGTTGAGCCGGCTCGACTCGGCTCGTTTAACTCGTGGTTCGCGAGCCGGCTCGGGTTGAAATTTTTTTCAAACTGGCTCGTCAGACTCGGCTCGTTAGGCTCGGTAGGCTCGTTAGGCTCGACAGGCTCGTTAAACTCGACTCGTTAGACTCGATAGGCTCGATGAACTGGACAACTGTTAGCTCGGCTCGGATCGCTCGTTAGTCATGTCTACCCAGACCCAATTAGCAGTAAAACAACTTTGCTTTGACTGAATAAATAGAGAATTATCAAGAGATGCCTGTATAAAACCAAGATCAAGTATTGCTCCAGAAAATTTTGAAAACCATTATCTAGACTTTTGCAATTTGCAGACTAAATTCAGCTCCCCAGTTTATGAACATTCTTCACCAAATATCCCGACAACAATGTTATCTTCACTTAAATCTCCATGTAAAAACATATTATTCATGTCTAATTATATTAAAAAGCAATCATTAAAACCGCTAAAGTTTGCAAAATTTATAACTCTCTCGCAACCAACCATACTTTATACCGTTCAATCGTTTCATCAACATTATATTTGATTTTATACACCCGCTAACAACCAATGGGATGTTTGTAGAATCGTCAAGCTCCATGTTCAATTTTCCTCAAGAATTTTAAGTTCACCATTTGTTTTCCAGCTTGAATATAGAAATTTCGCGAAATCAATAAAATCAAAACACAAGCAACCAAAAACCTATAGATGGTAGTAAGATTGTTGTTTCAGAAACAATCTTTCAAATAGAGTTTTATTTGACAAAATTGAAGGAATTCTATTTATCAAATAAACAGCACTAAAAACACAATCACCCCTAAAATTTAGAGGAATATGAGATTGAAACACGAGGGACAAAGCAACATTAAGGATGCTTTCTCTCCGCAATCATTGATTGAGAACGCTAAAGCATTATCTAATCAATGTTTTTAACGACAACATCAAATTGCTTTTCAATCATTTGAATAAATTTCGGAATAATTGAATGAAGTAAATACACCCAACTGACTCTAGAATTTACGATTTTACATAAATTGTAACACCCCGAGAAACTCCGCGTTCCTGATGCGCTACAGTGCATCTACACACTACACACACTAACACTTGACATAGTTCATTCAATTTAATACTCCTTTTGTTTTCAAAAGAACATTTGTGAGTATAAAAATTTTCGACTCGATTCGAAAACAATTCGCGTCCCCAAGAGGGAACACGAAATCCTCAACCTAAAAACTACGCAGCGGAAAAGAAAACCATTTAAAATAGTTTAAGATAAAACGGTAAGACTTGAAATCCTAGGAAAAATCCAACGCACCCCTCGAACTACACAATCCGGTACCGCGCACTCACGTCTCCACTTCGACACCGCCCGCGCACTCTCACAGTGCCGCACGTGCCAACTCCACGTCACTGTGTCTCGCGCACGCTCACAGCGCCGCGTGCCCCACGCACCCTGCCACTGTACAGCACGTCCGCGCGCACGCCCTCACCCGGCGCCGCACGATCCGTGAGCACCCGTAGGGCCGCGTGCCCCGCCCACCTGCGATCACGCCGCACTCTCACGCTCATCTACCCTTCTCTAGCATTCACTGTTCACATCTCAACCCATTCCATATCCCCTCGACTCCCAACCTCTCTCTCGAAATTTCGGCAGAGTAACGGCTAAAAACTGACTATCCCAAAATTTAAACCCTGCACACAATTCATCATAATCTAATAATATTTAACTATCAATCATCCAGAGAAAACCACCATAACAAAATCAGAGTTTAAGGACAACGAAAACCCATCAAATACAAATGAAGAAAGTCCCCAGTATAGAGTAATATCACACTCTAACATATAACAATACGTACGTGTCCCCAAAACACTACAACCCCTCTATACAATCTCAAAAAAATCAACATCTATACAACTCCGCTGCCTACACAAATACCCGACATAAAATAATAAATCCACTATCACCTACCACCACCACGGGTCGGGTCGCCCTAACAAAATCCGCCATACGGTGCCTCGGGCGCACACCGCCAACCCTCCTATGCCTCTGGACTAGGCTCTCAAGGCTCACCAGCAGTATCGTCAGCACCTACATCACAGAACACACAACATAAGCCTAACGCTCAGTAAGTAATGCGATATGAAAGTAAAAGCCGACAATGCAATCCTATCACATGCAGTCTCTACACTCACACTCATGTTGTCACATCTGTGATGCGTAGTGCAGCCGCACTAGGGTAAGGAGGAACCTTACGCCACCCTATACCCTGACACGTCGCCACCGTCCCTGACTCTTCAGCAATGAGGCCCACAAGCTACACATACGCATCACCACACGACAACCACATCAGGGTAAGGGTGTACCTCGCGCCACTCTACACCCTGACACGTCGCCCCCGTCCTAGCCTCCCTAGCACGGGGCCACAGTTGCCGTACACACACGTTTTGCAACAGCCCAGCCAGCCCACCCCTCGAGTAGGATCCGCAACTGGTGTTGCACCGGCCCACACACTACTAGGATCCGCGGTACCACTGCCCATATCCTCACTGTCAACACATTCACGCCGCATGACGGCCCAGCCGGCCCACCCCTCGAGTGGAATCCGCGACTGGTGAAGCACCGGCCCGCACACTAGCGGGATCCGCAGTACCACCGCCACATGTCTCACCACATGCTCAAAACCATTTTCGTTCACGTTTTCAAAATATGATGCATGTCAAACAATACGCACGCACACCACAATCAATCACATAAACCCTAAAGTTCCACGGTGTAGGCCCAGTTGGGCAAAACGCATGCATGCACTACTTACCTGGCGTCCTAAGCTCGCTCGATGCATAGCTTCGCCAAAAAATGTCTCAACCTAAAACACAAACAACCACTCATCAATATTTATCTCAAAATCCACCAAATAGTTAAAAATAACCTTCCTTAACTACACTCATGAAATTCCAACTAAAACGGCCTATTGGTTTGGTTTGGCCGAAAATCAGCCCAAAGTTCGGACGTGCATAACTTTTGCATCCGTCAACGGAATCGAACAATTCAAGTGGCTAAACGTCCCCTTAGGAACCTAGTTCAACATACTAAGAAGGATTTTAAAACGGTAAGCCGCAGACAGGCAAAAAACGCCAAAAACCAAATCTGCCCTTTTTTTATAAAATTTCAACCTTTTTTTTTCTTCAACCAAAACTCACGCAATTCAGCTTTACGCACCAAAAACAGACATGCCACTATCACACGTCGCAATTCCACGAAAAACGCTCACTAATTCAACTTGGACCAAAATCTGACATAAACTTCCGACGCGCATAACTTTTGCGTTGGATATCGGAATCGAACGATTCCAGCGGCCATACGTTCCTCTAATAACCTATTTTTAACCCACAAAACAGAATTTAAAACGATCAACCTAAGCCTTGTTAGCATTAGATGCTCTAATCCACGTATAACGAATGATTGAAAAACCGAAAAGAAAAATAACACAGAGAGATTTATAGTGGTTCACTCTCGTTGTGAGAGCTACGTCCACTGGCCGCTGACAGATTTCACTAAGTTACAGTAGTTTTTGCCTCACACTCTCTCTATCTCCAATGACCTAAATACGTATTTATATAATAGACAATTTAAGGTTACAAAATAACAAGGTAAATATTACCAAAATACCCTCATATCTAAATTAGGCTCCACAACTCAACAATCTCCCACTTAGAGACTAATCTCATCATCTCTCCATCTGTAGCGGCTTCATTATCATATCTCATCCAAGAAGTCTGACTGAAGTTGCACACAACTTCAGCTTCTCACTCGTCACAACTTTCGTCAACATGTCAGCTGGATTCCGACTCCCTGGTATCTTCTCAAGTGTCAAAACTCCATTTTCTAAGGCGAATCTGATGAAGTGATAACGCAACTGTATATGCTTTGTCCTGCCATGATAAACTGGATTCTTTGCCAAATGGATGGCACTTTGGCTGTCACAATTCAATACACTCCCATCGTAGTTTTGACCTAATTCGTGTAAGAAAGGCTGCAACTACATCATCTCTTTCGCGGCTTCTGTCACTGCAATATACTCTGCTTCACAACTAGAAAGAACAACTACATCTTGAAGTCTCGAGATACAACTGATTACGGTGCCACCTAAAGTGTAGATATACCCAGTTCTGCTTTTACTGCTGTCAGTATCACCACCATTATCAGCATCAATGTATCCATCTAGACCAAAGTCTGACTTTTGAAAACATTTAGCGAAATCCGAACTGCCCTTCAAATATCACAAGATCCATTTTACGACTTCCCAATGTTTTCTTCCTAGATTACTTATAAACCTACTGACAACTCCCACTGCATGTGCAATGTCTGGTCGTGTACAAACCATTGCGTACATAAGACTACCAACAGCAGAGGCATATGGAACAGTAGCCATGTAGTCTTTCTCTTCATCGGTCGAGGGCGACTGATCTTTCGATAGTCTGAAATGACTAGCCAACGGTGTATTGACTGGCTTAGCATCGTGCATCTTGAACCTACTAAGAACCTTCTTTACGTACTCTTCTTGTGAGAGTTTGAGAACCTCCTTATCCCTGAAGATCCTCATCCCAATGATTTGTTTTGCAGCTCCCAAATCTTTCATCGCAAACTCCTCAGATAACTTCCTCTTCAGCCTGTCAATCTCATGCAAGCTTGCTCCAGCAATTAACATATCATCAACGTAAAGGAGCAGAATAATATAAGAGTTATCAAACCTTTTGATGTAGCAGCAGTGATCGGCTTCACATCTCACAAAATTGTTACTCTTCATGAAGCTATCAAACCTCCTGTACCATTGCCTTGGAGCCTGTTTCAAGCCATACAAGCTCTTCTGAAGCTTACACACAAGCTCCTGCTTTCCTTTCACCTCGAAGCCCTGTGGTTGTTTCATATAGATCTCTTCGTCTAAGTCACCGTGAAGAAATACAGTTTTCACGTCCATCTGCTGAAGATGAAGGTCTTCTTTCACAACCAAACCCAAGACAGTTCTGATCGTTGTCAACTTCACAACTGGTGAAAAGATCTCGGTGTAGTCAATACCTTCTTTCTATTGGAAACCTTTGACAACCAATCTAGCCTTGTATCGCTAGCTCCCATCATGTTCTTCTTTAATTCGGTGAACCCACTTGTTGTGCAGTGCTTTCTTACCCTTCGGCAACTCAGCCAATTGCCATGTTTGATTTGACTTCAATGAGTCCATCTCATCTTTCATAGCTGCCTCCCACTTAATCAAATCATTAGACTGTGATGTTTCCTCATAAGATCCCGATTCTCCCCCGTCGGTCAGCAGGATGTAATTAAGAGACGGAGACCATCTATGGACTGGTTTGCTGACTCTGGATGATCTTCTCAGTTCTGCAATTGGCGTTTGCGGATTTACCTCTGGAGTCACATTTTCATCAACATTTTCTTCAATAACACTCTGATCTTCTTTGACAGTCGGAGTATTATCAGCTGAAAAATCTTTCAAGTTGACCACAGTAGACTCTTTCAAAACAGAACTCCCACTGTCAAAAGTCTTGCCAACAACGTCTTTGTAAAGGACCTGTTCATTGAAGATGACATTCCTGCTGCGAATGATCTTCCGATTTTGATTATCCCAGAAACGATAACCAAACTTGGCGTCACCATAACCAATAAGAAAACATTTCTTAGATTTCGGATCAAGTTTGCTTCTGTCAGAATCATCAATATGAATATAAGATAAGCAACCAAACACTTTCAAAAAAGAAAAGTTTACCTTTTTACCGCTCCAAGCTTCTTCTGGAAGTTTGAAATCTAGAGGTACGGAGGGTCCTCTGTTGATCAGGTAAGCTGCTGTGTTGACTGCATCTGCCCAAAAATATTTAGACAGTCCAGCGTGCAATCCCATGCTTCTTGCACGTTCATTCAGTGTTCTGTTCATTCTTTCAGCTACCCCATTTTCCTGAGGTGTTCGAGGAATGGTCTTCTCCATCTTGATCTCATTCACAGCACAATACTCTTTGAAATCTGCATCGATGTACTCGCCTCCATTGTCAGATCTCAAACATTTTACTTTCAGATTTGTTTCATTCTCAACCAAGGCCTTCCACTTCCTGAAAACACTAAACACATCAGATTTATTTTTCATGAAGTAAACTCATACCTTTCTTGTTGAATCATCTATGAACGTCACGTAGTAGGATGATCCACCAAGAGAAGAAACGGGTGCAGGTCCCCATACGTCAGTGTGTATTAATTCCAGTCTTTTTTTCTTCAGCTCCTTCCCAACTTTTAGAAAACTGACACGTTTCTGTTTTCCAAAAATACAACTTTCACATAATTGATGCTCGACAGACTTCAGCTCCGGAATTTGACCATTCTTGACAAGAAGCTTCATTCCTTTCTCGCTCATGTGGCCCAATCTGCAATGCCACAACTCTGTGTTCTTCGAGCTATCAACTATAGCAACTGTGTCTCTGCATGTAGATGTTATATATAAGGTACATGTTTTGTGACTTCGAGCGACAACCATCGCTCCTTTAGTTACCTTCCAAGTACTGGTTCCGAAATTGATATGATGACCTTCACTATCAAGCTGTCCAACTGAAATCAGATTTCGCATCAACCCTGGCACGTGTCTCACTTTACTGATCTTCCAAACAGACTCATTTGCCATCTTCAGTTTGATGTCCCCGATACCCACAATATTAAGTGGCCCACCATCTGCAAGGTAGACCTTCTCATAATTTCCTGCTACATAATTCTCCATTAATTCCTTATGTGCAGTGGTGTGAAAAGATGCTCCTGAGTCCAAAACCCACGAGTCTATCGGACTGTCGACTGAAAGAAGTAATGCATCAGTGATGTTTTCTGTTACCGCATTTGCTTCATCACATTTGTCATTTCCGTTCTTCTTCGGTGCTATGCAATCCTTTTTCATGTGACCCTACTTGCCACAATTCCAGCACTCAAGTGTTCGCCGGGACTTAGACTGACCTCTTCCATTCTTTGACTTAGATCTGCCCCTACCCCGGTTGGAGTTTCTATCATTGACTCTGCCTTTGTTTTCAACATTCAGGGCTGAACCTTTTGATGTTTCACCAGAATCAATTTTACGGACCTCCTCGGCAAGAATACGATCCCTCACATCGGTGAATACCAATTTTGCGCTTCCGACTAAATTACTAACTGCTGCCCTCATAGGTTCCCAGCTATTCGGTAGAGATGCTAACAAAATTAGGGCACGGACCTCATCCCCAAAATCAATATCCACAGATAACAATTGATTCACAATAGTATTAAATTCATTCAGATGCGCTGCAACAGAAGTACCATCAAATTATCTTCAAATTAAATAAATTCTTCATAAGAAATACCTTATTATTCGCAGAGAGTTTCTCGTACATATCAGACAGAGCCTTCACCAGGCTCGCAGTGGTTTTCTCCTTCGCTACGTTGTGAGCAACACTTTTGGCTAGCGTCAATCGGACGACTCCCAAAACCTGTCTGTCAAGGAGATTCCATTCACCGTCTTCCATCTTTTCTGGTTTCGCACTCAGGGGAAGATGAAGTTTTTTCCCGTACAAGTAATCCTCAATTTGCATTCTCCAAAACGCAAAATCTGTTCCATCGAATTTTCCAATACCATGTCCTGTACTATCGTCGCTTGTCATCTTTATCAAGGATCAGAATTTTAGCCAAAAATATTCTGAATAAATCCGCCCAACAATATAGATATCCAAAATATTTAAAAAAAATTGAAAATCAAATTTGTATCCCAAAATTATTTTCAGAATAGAATATCCAAATTACACCATTTTAAAATCAGAGTAAATCTTGCAAAATTTTCTGAATCAATAACTTTGCCCAAATATTTTTGATCACCGAATATCAAAATTTGAATTTCAAAAATTTCACACAAACAACTTCTCAAATCTAAATAATCCAAAACAAAAATAGATATTTTTGTCTTTGTTTCTCCCTGAAAAACAAAGAAACACAATCAGATCGGCGATGGCTGAACGACAAGACAGTTCGGCAATTACTGAGAATGATGACGGAGATCGAACAGTGGTCCCTTTTATTCTCTCTGTTCTTCGCAGCGAAGAAGACAAAAAAAAAAAAAAATTCACTTTTTTTTTTCTTTTCGTAATGAAGAAGAGAACCTCTCTATTCTTGCTATCAAGAACAGTAACCAAAAGCAAAATCTTTTTTTTTTTTTAATTTCCACGGCAAGCAACCAAAAAAATAGAATTCCCTTTCCTTTCAAAAATTGTAATTTTTCACACCAAAAATTACAAACCAGATTCGTTCGAAACCTTCGAGAAAATCAAACCCTGATTTTCGAAACAGCTTCAACCTGGCTCTGATACCAGTTGTTAGGATTAGACGCTCTAATCCACGTGTAACGAACGATCGAAAAACCGAAAAGGAAAATAACACGGAGAGATTTATAGTGGTTCACTCTCATTGTGAGAGCTACGTCCACTAGCCGCTGACAGAGTTCACTAAGAACAAAGGAACGAGTTACAATAGTTGTTGCCTCACACTCTCTCTATCTCCAATAACCTAAATACGTCTTTATATAATAGACAATTTAGGGTTACAAAATAACAGGGTAAATATTACCAAAATACTCTCAGACCTAAATTAGGCTCCACAACTCAACAAGCCTAGCCAAAACGGCCAAAAACAGAATCTGTTTTTATACGAAAAATAGCCGAAAATTCATCTTCGATCAATCTCACCAATTCCTTCACCAAACAATTACATTTCGATCTACCAATACACACATTAACAATTTGAAGAGTTCCTAATTAGAAAACAGCATGGCAGCACCAAAATCCTTCACAGCTTTTCTCCCAAAAACCGAGAATTCCTCAATCGGTTCATTGAACCCTGAACCCCTCCCTCATTCCTTCTAATTTATCCCATAATCCCTGAAATGCAGAAGGCAAAACGACCCCACGCTCGGCCATCAGAGCAGGGCAAAACCGAAGGGAAACTCCCTGTTCCCAGTCGGTTTCGTTGCGGGAGAGCCGAGCCACACACTAGCTCCAGCACACGCACACACTACACTCTAAAATGCTCCGACGACTGAGTCCTACTGCCGGAAATCCAAGAACAACCGAGCTTCCACGCTCAGTCGACAGAACCAAAGAAAACAGGGGAGAACTCACCTTCGGTTTCTCAGCGCGGGAAGGCAAGACAGCTCCTCTCTTTAGCTCACCGGAGTACTCTGAGCACCGGCGTCTCTTCCTCGGCGGTCGGTCGTCGGAGATTTCTCCTCCCCGATCTCTCTCTCGCTCCCATTTCTCGGCCGTGCGACACTCAGTGGAATGGCTTCCACCCGAAGCCATTCCACCATATATATATATATATATTTTTAATTTTAAATAAATTATAAATTACAAAACTGCCCTCACGTGTTTTAATCTTCCGTAATTTCATAAATTTCTCGACCTGCCAACTTTAAATTCCGAACACCATCGCAAAAGTAGGCTCCGAGTCTTAAAAATTTAAATTTCCCGTTGAAATATTTCTCAAAACCCCGACCGAGATTAAATTTAAAAATTTCGGAGATAAAAATTAAAATTCAAAATTTCTGGGTTATTACATAAATTAATCACATTTACTATTGCTAATTCAATTCAATAATATCTATTCCTATGTGTTGATGACAATTTCACTAATGTAATTATCAATCTCTTTCGAGTAATAATAAACTTATTCAATTAATGGATTATTACCTCTCGGTTTCTAACTCTAAAAATTAATAGAATACATTAAGAACGAGAAATCAAAGTACTACATAAACGCCCTAACTATTTCTAATTTAAGATCTTTTTCATGGTAAATTATTCATTGAACGATTATTTATCTTCTCTCGATCTCAAAATAATCCTACGAACATGCTATTGTTGATCAAGCAATCGCAAACATTAAGAGCGGAATAAATTACTCAACACAATAACAAAACAGAAAATTAATAATTTAAATTAAAGAAAATACTAAACGTTCTCAATTCGGTTACATCGTAGCTCTAGAAAATAGAGTTAGTTCATGATAAGGTAATGAAAAACAACAATAATAAATAGAGTTCACAGTTTCAAAGGAGAAGGAGAAGGAAGAAAACTATGCTGAATTCCAATTCCCGAAACTCTCGCTTTGTTTCGATTTCCCTCTTCAGCTTTCAGGCTCCTCTTAGCGATCTTCTTTTTAGCCTAGACGACTCTCCAACGATCGACCCATGATTTGGCCTCTAACTTTGATTTAATAACATAATTCTGAATTAGGTCATCGTCCCCATTTTATCAACAGTCAAGATCGTTTTAATTAAAAACCAAAAGAAATAAATTTTTATTTAATTTGCAACAGCCGATAGATCGCCTCTCAATTTGTCTCGTTTTGCTTCCATAATGCAATCATATCCTCTATTGAAACTCCAAGTTGTTATATTTTATTTTATCCGTGCCCTTATACTAAAATCATCAAATGCTTTAAAAAACTTGAGAAAAAGTTATTGAATCAAGTAATAAAATTGCACAAATAAATATATAAAATACACACTTATCACACCCTTAAACTTGAACGAAAGCTTGTCCTCAAGCGAACAAAATTAAATACAATTATAACGAAAAATTTTAACCTCGATCTCATTTAACAATATAAAACAAATTATGGCACTACAATCTTAATCAAAGTTAATGCTAATTGTCTCCGCTTAAAAAGAAATTTCATACTAAAACCACCAAGATAAACACTTTGCAAAAAAAATTAACTCATACTAGGGCATAGACAATTGTTTACTTAAAAATCCTTGTATGTGTGTTCATTCTCATTTCCTCTAATTATTGGTTCAACCAATGTACCTATGAGAAAGAGATGCACTTAAATCTCACTTGTAGATCACTCCATCCACTCTAATTGTTCTGCGACCTTACCCACCATCCAACTAGTAAAAAATATCAATAAATCGCAATAAGAGTTGAAAGGTTTTTTAAAACTTGTAATAAAAAGCTGGGCTAAAGGATATGAATTCTTTGGATACAAACGATTATACCGAGCACTACTCACTCCTCCTTATTTCACCCACTCACATTACTCACTCCCTTACAAAACTCACTCAAACTTTTTTCTAATCACTCACCCCCCAAAACGTGTCTCGATTAACATTACACGAGCTAACTCCTTTGTCATTATAAAAAAATAAATTCAATACAAACATAAAGAGCACAAATACACACTTATCAATGAATACCTTCATCAAATGATTTTTAAAAACTTGAGAAAAAATTATCGAATCAAGTTATTAAAGAGCACAAATAAGTTTGTAAAATACACACTCATCAATTATGTAGTAGAAATGAATCACTTGAACCATTAATTACAGAATTAAAATGAGAAGGTATTCATTGTTGTTGCAAACAATGTTCTTTTCTTTGTGTTGAAATTTAGGGTTCCTTCGGAACGCAGAATTACCGGTGTTCATAACACAAGTAACGTGCAAAACCTATGCATCATGAAAAATAATTTATCATGAGTATAAATAGATTGTTGTTATGATATTTTAATAATCATATGTGATTAAAAATTTTATTTTTATTTTAGATTTAATCTAAGGGATTACGAAAAATCATACATTTGTAGCAAACTTCACTCGGGTACGAAAAACAAGAAGACTTGATAATGATATTCTTAGTCTTTGAAATCCTCGATCTTCTCTATCAATCCTCCTCACGTCAAATAAACACGTGTGAGCGTGATGAACGAAATAAAATCACATTCAATATATGATTTATCAACACATGAGACCTTTTATTAACTCTCTAAAGCCAACACGGGATACTCACATATTTACTCTCAAAAGTAGATTTATCTACCTCAGAGTTTTTCAACCTTATTCTCCTTATGAGGTTGTGAGATCTAATTTTAAAGATGGATTTTATTTCGTAGTAGTTACAAAATTTTATCTTCTATGTAAAATTCAAATTTGATTTCATAAATGTTATCTTAATATTTGTAAAACAGTTACGAAATCTATATCCAATTTAAGTTGAAATTTTGATTTTGTAATAATCATTGATTTATTCAAAATAAAATGACTATGGAAATCTAAACAAAATTGCCACCAAGTCTCAACACTTGCACCATGACATTAATTTAAATTTGGGATAATTAGTTTTGAAAACATTTTTCAAAAATAATTTTATAAATTTGTTAATTAATTGAATAATCAATTATACAATTATTTCATCTAATAAAAAATAACAAATTTATTATTGAGTGTATTAACCAATTAAGTCATAATTATTTATTCTTTTTTGTTCATTTTTCTATTATTCGAATAATGATAAAAGATGACGAAGCTCGATGGATAGGTTTTAAGTTTCAATAAATTTCATTAATTAATATAAACTCTTTATATCAATTAACATAATTATTAACTTCAAAATAATTTCACTAAATATTTAGAGTTGCACTCTTAAAACTATAAAGTATATTTACTCAAAGTAATATCATTGATATAGTCATTGCATATATACTAACTCTTCATCTATATTAGTAATAGAGCTAGATTTATAATTTGTCAACCTTTCAAATTACATATTTATTGTTGACTATGATTAGTTTTTGATTGAATAATTAATTTCTAACGATTATGAATTGTGCTTTAATTATTCGATCACTAAACAAACAAACAAAAGAATTTATATAAATGGATTCCATTGTATCGATGTTAACATTATCAGTTATTCATTTTAATTCATTCACAATGTACAAGGTTTATAAATTGTAATTTATACAAAATTTTACCAAGTAAATCAAAGAATAAATTAAAACAAAATACGAGTATGCTAAATACAACGAATTAAGATTATACATATATAATCATCATTATGATAAAATTAATTTTTCTATATTTAACGGAAAATATAAGAACAATATAATTTTATCTGGCTCAGTACTATATAATCATATTATATAAAATATATTATCTTATATAACTACATATATAGTAAGGATATGATTATACATTTTTAATGAGATAAACTATGTTTATGACTATACATTATTGGGAAAAGTCAAATTCGAACCTCAAACTGCAGGGTGTGGAACGAAATGAACCATAGACTATGTTTTGGCACAACTAAAACCTTAAACTATCCCTACCGGACAAATGAGCCCTCGCCGTTAGGCACTCTTATATACAAGTGTGGTCATCCATAGTTTAAGTGAGGGTGACCGTGCTTCGTACTAGGGCAACCTCCACGGTAGCCAGCATTTTAATCGAGGTCACCCTCGTTTTTACGCGCGGTCGCCCATAGGCGACATAATATAAATCTGAGGTCGCCCTCAGAAAAGCCGTGCTTGACCTAACTCCCTCTCTTGTGATTTTTATCATTGTTCCAGGGAGAATCCACCTCTCATACATAGCTCACCAACGATTTTCAGGATGGTTTTCATTTCCGAGACATTTTATCAGCGGTTGTGCCCTAAAATCGAACGATTTTGTCCATGGCTGCGGGATTTTGTCTACGATTTTACCCTAACTTCAGCATTTTTGGTGAACCTTCGATTGATATTAATGAGAGACTTATTCGTCTATTTTATGCAAACATGACTTGTATGACAAAACCATTGATGATGAAAACATACATTCTCAGAAGAGAAATTAGGTTGACCCTAAGTACTATTAATGAGGTAACTAGTTTTCAATAGACGAGCTAAGCGAAGAGCACTTTTATACTTCTCGAGATTCAAATTTATCAAGCAAGGGGAGGGGCTGGACTTTATGAAAAAAGATAATAGAAATACTGATATTGCGGATTTTACAAACCCAAAGTGAAGAATTTGAATGTGAAAACTCGAGCGATCTCCCACACCATTTTACCACGTGATGGACACTGAGACCATGTGAGTTATATGGATCTCTATCTCATCGAGAAAATCTATAGTGGTAAGAGGTTCAACTCTATATATGTGATTCTAAGTCACATAGATGATATAGTCATGAATGCTGGCAAGAATCTTCCATACAACACTTTAATTAGTTTTCTGGCATTTTGAGATTGCAATACCTTTGGGGGAACCTATGAGAAAGAAAAAGGGTGTTGACGTGTATGATCGTTGTACCCTAGTTCAGATGGATATAGTGAAAGTGAAGAAGGAATGTGTTTTCAAGACCGCACATGATACGTCTACTTCTACAACTCCTCTTGCAGCCTTTATAACGCAGGATACTTCTAAGGAGGATGCGTCTCCTCTAGTTCCCTCAGCTTGTTTATCCATACCTGAGGAGGATTAACATTCTCTTCATGCTAGTATATCAACCTTGCTTCATCTGTTGAAGGATTGTTTCAGAGATTTGAGGATATTATCTCAACTCAAGCCGTGATACTTGCTAAAATGGCTAAAATTGAAGAGTCATTGAATGCTTCAGTTGTAACACCTCGAGAAAACCCCGCATTTCCGGTGCGCTACAGTACATCTACACACTACACACACTAAAACTTGACATAACACACTCAATTTAATAACTCTTTCGTTTTCAAATCATTTTCAAAAGAACATTTGTGAGTATGAAAAATTTTCGACTCAATTCGAAAACAACTCGCGTCCCGAAGAGGGAACACGAAATCCCCAATATAAAAACTACGCAGCGGAAAAGAAAACCATTTAAAATAGTTTAAGATAAAACGGCAAGAGTTGAAATCCTAGGAAAGAATCCAACGCACCCCTCGAACTACACAATCCGGTGCTGCGCACTCACGTCCCCACTTCGACACCCCTCGTGCACCCTCGCGGTGCCGCACGTGCCAACTCAACGTCACTGCGTCTCGCGCACGCTCACAGCACTGCGTGCCCCACGCACCCTGCCGCTGTACAGCACGTCCGCGCGCACGCCTTCACCCGGCGCCGCACGACCTGTGAGTACCCGCAGGGCTGCGTGCCTCGCGCACCTGCGATCACGCCGCACGCCCACGCTCATCTACACTTCTCAAGCATTCACTGTACACACCTCAACCTATTTCATATCCTCTCGACTCCCAACCCCTCTCCCGAAATTTCGGCAGAGTAACACCTAAAAACTGGCTATCCCAAAAATTTAAAACCCTGCACACAGTTCACAAAAAACTAACAATATTTATCTATCCATCATCCAGAGAAATCACCATAACAAAATCAGAGTATGAAGACAACGAAAATCCATCAAATGCAAACGAAGAAAATTCACAGTATAGAGCAATTTCAAGCTCCTACATGTAAAATATATGCGTACGTCGCCGAAATCACACGCACTCCATATACACCTATACATTAATGCATATACAACTCATCTCATCGACAGTACATAATCACCACAAAAGAAAAATACCCGCAAACAAACCAGGCCACCACCTACCATCTCCACAGGTCGGGTTGCCCTAACAAAATCCGTCATCCAGTGCCTCGGTTGCACGCCGCCAACCATCTTATGCCTCAGAACTAGGCTCTCGAGCCTCATCAGCAAGGTCGTCAGCACTTACACCACATAACACACAACATAAACCTAACGCTCAGTAAGTAATGCGATATGAAAGTAAAAGCCGATAATGCAATCCTATCATATGCAGTCTTTACACTCACACTCATGTTGTCACATTTGTGACGCGTACTGCAGTCGCACCAGGGTAAGGAGAAACCTCACGCCACCCTACACTCTGACACGTCGCAACCGTCCCGGACTCCCCAGCAACGAGGCCTACAAGCTACACATACGCATCACCACACGACAACCACATCAAGGTAAGGGTGTACCTCGCGCCACACTACACCCTGACACGTCGCCCCCGTCCCAGCCTCCCCGGCATGGGGCCACAGTTGTCACACACACACGTTTCGTGACAGCCCAACCGGCCCACTCCTCGAGCGGAATCTGCGACTGGTGTTGCACCGGCCCACACACTAGTAGGATCAGCGATACCACTGCCCATCACCCTCACCGTCAACACATTCACACCACATGACGGCCCAGTCGGCCCACTCCTCGAGCGGAATCCGCGACTGGTGAAGCACCGGCCTGCACACTAGTGGGATCCGCGGTACCACCGCCACTCGTCTCACCACATACTCAAAACATGCTCAAAACCATTTTCGTTCACGTTTTTAAAATATGATGTATGACAAACAATACGCACGCACACCATAATCAATCACATAAACCCTAAAGTTCTACAATGTAGTCCCGTTTGGGCAAAACGCATGCATGCACTAATTACTTGGCGTCCTACGCTCACTCGACGCACGGTTCTGTCAAAAAGTGTCTCAATCTAAAACACAAACAAACACTCATCGATCTCGCTTCAAAACTCATCAAATAGCTAAAAATGACATCTCTTAATTAAGTCCATGAAATTTCAGTTAAAACAGATCAGCAAAGTGGTTCGCCCGAAAAACAGCCTAAAGTTCGGACGCGCATAACTTTTGCGTCCGTTAACGGAATCTGACGATTCAAGTTGCTAAACGTTCCCTTAGGAACCTAGTTTAACATAGTAAGACGGATTTTAAAACGGTAAGCCGCAGCTAGGTGGAAAAACCCTGAAACCTAATCTGCCCCTTTTTATAAAATTTCAATTTTTGTTTTTCTTCAACCAAAACTCATTCAATTTAGCTTTACGCACCAAAAACGGACATGCCACTATCACACGTCAAAATTCCACGAAAAACGCTCACTAAACTGACTCGGATCAAAATCCGACATAAACTTCTGATGCGCATAACTTTTGCGTCGGATATCGGAATCGAACGATTCCAGTGGCCATACGTCCCTCTAACAACCTATTTTAACCCATAAAAACAGAATTAGAAACGATCAACCGAAGTCAGGCCGAAACGGCCAAAAACAGAATCTGTTTTTATACAAAAAATAGCCGAAAATTCAACTTCGATCCAATCTCGCCAATTCCTTTACCGAACAATCACATTTTGATCTACCAATGCATACATTAACAATCTGGGGGTTTCTAATTAGAAAATAGCATGGGAGCACCAAAAATGCTCACGGTTCTCTTCACAACATCGTGCATTTCTCACCCGCCCATTGCACCATGAAATTCACTTCTATTCCTCCTAAATTCTAGCACGAAATTTCTGAAACTTAGAAGTAAGAACAACTTCACGCTCGGCTATCAAAATAGGACAAAGCCGAAAAGGGAAAACTCCCTGTTCTTGGTCGGGTTTTGTCGCGGGAAGGCCGAGCCACACACTAGCTCCAGAACACACACACACTAGATTCTAAAATGCCCCAACAACTGAGCTCTAACCGTCGGGAGTTCAAGAACAACCGAGCTTCCACGCTCGATCTACAGAACCGAAAACAGGGGACACATACCTTCGGTCTTTCAGCGCGGGAAGACCGAACCGACTTCTCCCTCCAACTCGTTGGCACCCCCTTCGCACGGTCGTCGTTCATCGGCAGCACACTCCCTTCTTCGATCGGGTTTGCTTCTCTCGGGCGCTCTCTTCTCTCGGCCGCGCGACAACACGGTGGAATGGCTTCCACCCGAAGCCATTCCACCTTAAAATTTTAAAATTATTAAACTTTTAATTTAATTATAAATTACCAAAATGCTCTCACGTGTTTTAATCGTCCGTAAATTCGTTAATTTCGGGTAGACCCGACTTTAAAATTTCGAAACCCATCAAAAAACCAAACTCCAAGTCTTATAATTTAATTTTCCCGTTAAAATATTTTCCGAAACTCCAACTGAACTTAAATTAAAAGTTTCGGGAATAAAATTTAAAAATCTAAAATTTTCGAGTTATTACATCAGTTGTGCCTCCATTCTCAGATGTCGAACCATCATCATCAGCTGCTTAGTTTTTTTATTTTTTGTTTCAACTTATGTTGTAACAATGTAATTTAGTCGGATATGTATTTGTTTTTACTTATTTGATGGATTTGAAATGTTTTTTAATATGTGCTTCTAATTATCATTTGAATTTGGTTATCTGGATAACTACACTTGATTGTTGTTGTTTATTTTTCATTATATGGATAATTGAGCTACATTGTTGTTATTTCGTACTGTCAAACTTTGGGGGATAGAGAGAAAATAGATGAAACTCTTTCTAATTTTTTTAAGAAATTGAAACAAACTTGACGTTGACAAACATGTTTAAAATGAATCCAACATTCAAAACTTATTCATTACGAAAGTTATGTCTTACAATACTTATGCACTACAAAAGTCATGCATTACAAAACTTATGCATTACATCAAAACAAATAGATCTTTTAATGAAACCGACATAACAAACTTTTGCATTACATCAACGATGACCTACATCGGGCACAAAAGACTCTTGTAGAGCAAGGATGGACATAATGTTGAAAGATCTAATAATATTTAAACCACTTATAAATTCATAAACATAAATATAGACTTACTTGTGTCCCAACTGAAAAAGTAAAACCCATAAACGTGTCTTGAACTATCTCTTTCTCTGCCACTAGATGAAGCAGCTGCAAATCCAATTCCTTGATAAGTTTGAGTGTTGTGACCCACTTGTCGACACCTGCTACATGCCATGACAGCATTTTTCTTATTTATTGCTGGGTTTTGAGGCTCATCGACATTCATCATTCTTTTTTTTTTGCCTCCCCATCTGATATTTTATTGATGGTGACATAATTTCATCTAACTCTATATCTATTTTAGGCTACATGTTTTGCCTAGTGACATGTTGCATAAAATGATGTACATTACATTATGAAAGTAGAGATAAACACAATCTTTAACTGACCTCCACAAAAAAACTATTCAAGAAATTGGATGCACACACGGTAAGCCAGTTAACTCTCACTTGTAACAGTTGCCGACACGATTATCCACATCAACAACGTATTGTTCGTTGTTGTTGCTGACTTCAAACCGTGCAACTCCTATCATCGTTGGACTCCAATTTTAAGATGTTACCTGGAGTTTACTGAGCTTATTCTTGATGTGAGAACATAATAATTTTGACAAGTCAGCCATCTTTTCGTATCTCTTGAAAATTCTAGACTTCATGCTCTGTTTATCCACCTCGAACATAGTCAGAATCGGTTTGTTCCTAGCTAATATGATGCATGCGTTGAATGACTCACTCAAGTTACTGAGGCTTATGTCCCACTTTGTAATCGAGTTAAAAGCATGTGTCACTTAAGTTATTAGATCAATGGCTCTTAGATGTGTGTATGCTGCTTCATCAACCAAATATAGTTATTTTCATTTCGTTCTCAAAGTGCTATGTTGTGGTAGCCCTAAATGTGTTCCATATTGCATTTTTGATGAACTTACCAAGAATTTTTTTTTAATTGTCATATAAATGTCGGAGGTAGAATCGATGTTCGATTGACCCTACATGCTTGTCCATAGTGGCCACCAACCCGTACAAAAAGTCAACGCACAATAAGTTAACTGTTCAAATAAAATGCATAACATTCACATCAAAGACAAAATACATTTTGTTGATCTGACACAAATATCCACCCAATATCTATCAATAATAACTGTAGAAATCACGACCATTAGTCTATACATTCTGCTTCAAACAGCGCTATAGCAATTGGATAAATTTCATCATTCATTGTCATCAGTGCTAACTGCTATAAGCAATTGGTAGGAACACGAGCCTTTCAAATGACAGTCATCCAAACAAATGACGGGTCTTCCACACTCAAAAGGAGACCCCTCATGCATGCAGCAATACACATGAATGAGTTTAGACCTATAATCATTTCGACGTATGCTAATGATGATTGTGTTGCAAGGATTGGATCTAAAAGTCTCATCGCGTACGTACGATCGTAATAGTTTATATTGTTCATCACAATTCCCCTCATCTTCTGTTCGGGCTTCCTTTCTAGCCATTTCTGCAAGACTTGGTGTAATATTGACACTGAAGTTCTTTCTGACTATCTCAGCAATAGAAGAATATCCCAAGTAGACTGACTCTTGAACCTGTCCAAATATTCATTTGTAACTCATTTTGCAGTAACATGTCGACTTTCCATCTTTCATGAACAATTATAAATGTCATTATAACTCTTTATTTAAAAGCTAAGTTCACCTTGCATCTTTGATGCGTGGAGCTGCTATTGGAATCCCTGCTAACATGCAACAATCA
Organism: Begonia peltatifolia; assembly: GCA_022433055.1. Taxonomy (NCBI): domain Eukaryota; kingdom Viridiplantae; phylum Streptophyta; class Magnoliopsida; order Cucurbitales; family Begoniaceae; genus Begonia; species Begonia peltatifolia. Next base: position 1,874,566 of record CM039526.1, on the reverse strand, counting down.
ACTGATGCTTAACACTTTTCAAAAACCTTATCTCATACCCATTTTTCAAGGCGTAATCTACCACTTCTTCTTTGATTTCTTTCAAAAATCTATATGTAATAACCCGAAAATTTTAGATTTTTAAATTAAATTTCTACAACTTTTAATTTAATTTCGGTTGGAGTTTCGAAAAATATTTAACGGATAAATTAAATTATAAAACTCGGAGTCTACTTTTGTGATGGTTTTCAGAATTTAAAGTCGGGAGGTCAAAAATTCAACGAAGTTACGGATAATAAAAACACGTGAGGGCGTTATGATAATTTAATTAATTAAAATTTTAAAAAATATTAATAAATCTATTAAGTGGAATGGCTTCACGAAGAAGCCATTCCACTTCTGTGATTCTACGACCGAGCGCCCTAGAGGAGCAAAGCTCGACCGAAGGAGGAGCGTGCTGCCGATGAGCTGGAGGGAGAATTTGGTTCGGCCTTCCCGCGCTGAAAGAACGAAGGTAAGTGTCCCCTGTTTTCGGTTCTGTAGACCGAGCGTGGAAGCTCGGTTGTTCTTAAACTCCCGACGGTTCGAGCTTGGTTGTTGGGGCGTTTTAGAATCTAGTGTGTGTGTGTGTGTTTTGGAGCCAATGTGTGGCTTTGCCTTCCTGCGACAGAACCGAATGAGAAACAGAGAGTTTTCTCTTTCGGTCTTGTCCTGTTTAGGTGGCCGAGCATGGAGTTGTTCTTACTTCTAAGTTTATGAGATTTCGTGCTAAAATTTAGGAGGAATAGAGGTGAATTTCATGGTGCAATGGGCGGGTTGAGGAATGCACGGTTTTGGGAAGAGAACCGTGAGGATTTTTGTGCTGCCATGCTATTTCCTAATTAGGAACCACCAAATTATTAATGTAGGCATTGGTAAACCGAAATGTGGATGTTCGGTGAAGAAATTGGTGAAATTGGACCGAAGTTGAGATTTTAGACATTTTTTTGTATAAGAATAGTTCTGTTTTTGGGGATTTTGATGGGGTTATGGTTAATTGTTTTAAATTCTGTTTTTGTGGGTTAAATTAGGTTGTTAGATGGACGTATGGCCGCTGGAATCGTTCGATTCCGATATCCGACGCAAAAGTTATGCGCGTCGAAAGTTTATGTCGAATTTTGGTCCAACTCAAATTAGCAAGCGTTTTTCATAGAATTGCGACGCATGATAGTAGCATAGCCATTTTTGGTGCGTAAAACTAGTTTTGAGTGAATTTTGGTGAAAGAAAACAAAAATGTGAAAATTGGATAAAAATGGCAGATTCGATTTTTGATATTTTTCACCTGTCTGCGGCTTACCATTTTAAAATCCGTCTTAGTAGATTAAACTAGGTTCCTAATGGGACGTTTAACCACTTGAATCATTCGATTCCGTTGACGGACACAAAAATTATCCACGTCCGAACTTTAAGCTAGTTTTTAGACGAATCCATTTTGGTGACCCATTTTAACTGGAACTTCATAGGTTTAGTTAAGAAATATTATTTTTAGCTTATTTTGTGAATTGTGAAACGAAGATTGATGGTGATTATTTGTGTTCTAGGTTGAGACACTTTTTAGCGAAGCTGTGCGTCGAGCGAGCTTAGAACGCCAGGTAAGTAGTGCATGCATGCGTTTTGCCCAAGTGGGCCTACACCGTAGAACTTTAGGGTTTATGTGATTGATTGTGGTGTGCGTGCGTATTGTTTGACATGCATCATATTTTAAAATCGTGAACGAAAATGGTTTTGAGCATGTTTTGAGTATGTGGTGAGACTCGTGGCGGTGGTACCGCAGATCTTGCTAGTGTGCGGGTCGGTGCTTCACCAGTCGCGGATTTCGCTCGAGAAGTGGGCCGGCTAGGCCGTCATGCGGCATGAATGTGTTGACGGTGAGGGTGATGGGCAGTGGTACCGCGGATCCTACTAGTGTGTGGGCCGGTGCAACAGCAGTCACAGATTTCGCTCGAGGAGTGGGCCAGCTAGGCTGTCACGAAACGTGTGTATGTGGCAACTATGGCCCCGTGCTGGGGAGGCTGGGACGGGGGCGACGTGTCAGGGTGTAGTATGGCGCGAGCTACACCCTCACCCTGATATGGTTATTGTGTGGTGATGCATGTGTGTAGCTTGTGGGCCTCATTGCTGGGGAGTTCGAGACGGTGGCGACGTGTCAGAGTGTAGAGTGGCGTTAGGTTCCTCCTTACCTGGTGCGGCTACACTACGCGTCACAGATGTGACAACATGAGTGTGAGTGTAGAGACTGCATGTGATAGGATTGCATTGTCGGCTTTTACTTTAATATCGCATTACTTACTGAGCATTAAACGTATGTTATGTGTTCTGTGGTGTAGGTGCTGACGACCTTGCTGGTGAGCCTCGAGAGCCTAGTCCTGAGGCATAGGATGGTTGGCCGCGTGCGATCGAGCACCGGATGACGGATTTTGTTAGGGCGACCCGACCCGTGGGGATGGTAGGTGGTGGCCTGGTTTGTTTGTGGGTATTTTTCTTTTGCTGTGATGATGTACAGTCGATGAGATGAGTGGTATATGCGTCAATGTATAGGTGTATATGGAGTGCGTGTGATTTTGGCGACGTACGCATATATTTTACATGTAGGAGCTTGGAATTGCTCTATACTGTGAATTTTCTTCATTTGTAATTGATGGATTTTCGTCGTCTTCATACTCGAATTTTGTTATGGTAACTTCTCTAGATAGTTGATAGATAAATGCTGTTAGTTTTTGGTGAACTGTGTGCAGAGTTTTAAATTTTTGAGATAGTCAGTTTTTAGGCGTTACTCTGCCAAAATTTCGGAAGAGGGGTTGGGAGTCGAAAGGATATGGAATAGGTTGAGATGTGTACAGTGAATGCTAGAGAAGTGTAGATGAGTGTGGGAGTGCGGCGTGATCGCAGGTGCGCAGGGCACGCGGCCCTGCGGGTACCCACGGGTCGTGCAGCGCCGGTGAGGCGTGCGCGCGAACGTGTTGTACAGCGGCAGGGTGCGTGGGGCACGCAGTGCTGTGAGCGTGCGCGAGACGCAGTGACGTTGAGTTAGCGCGTGCGGCACCGCGAGGGTGCGCGCGGGGTGCGTTGGATTCTTTCCTAGGATTTCGAGTCTTGCCGTTTTATCTTAAACTATTTTAAATGATTTTCTTTTTCGCTGCGTAGTTTTTATATTGAGGATTTCATGTTCCCTCTTCAGGCACGGGTTATTTTCAAATTCGAGTCGAAAATTTTTCATACTCACAAATGTTCTTTTGAAGATGATTTGAAAACGAAAGTGGTATTAAATTGAGTGAATTATGTCAAGTGTTAGTGTGCCGTAGTGTGTGGATGTACTGTAGCGCACCGAGAACGTGTGGGTTTTCGGGGTGTTACACTATACTTCCTACCCAAACACATATCTTCAAAACAAGATTTGCGTTGAGACCGACTCTCCACCTTATCATCTTCTGAATTGCATAATGAATGAAGCTTTTCGTCCAGAGATGCGGAGATCGAATGCACCAATATTTCAGACATAACATCGTGATGATCAAATGCATAAACCTCATGCTCAACAAACTCTGAGATCATATCCACTTCTAATGCATGAAGCTCCTGCTCAACAATCTGATGCTCACCTATTTCTCCAACTCTTAACATTTTGTAATTAGGGCACAAAATGATAACGAACAGAGAGAAAAGCAAAGATAGTTGATTGAACGAATTACAAATCCAAAAATTTGAAGAAATAGTGCAGAAAGTTTCTAGAGAAATACTACGTCGTGCTAGTTTAAATCGAGGGCAATCTCGGATTTATATTAGGGCAACTGCATTTCGCACGCGAGCGACTGCGCATGAAAATGAGGACGACCTCTCTTAGTATGCGAGCTACTACAGAGGTTGCCATCGTTTTTACGAAGCCGCCCTTGTGCGAAGCGCAGTCGCCCTCACTTAGACTGAGGGCGACCGTGCTTGTATGTAACAGTGTCTAATGGCGAGAGTTGACTTGTTCGGCAAGAATAATTTAAGGTTTTAGTTGTGTCAAAACATAATGTAAGGTTCATTTTGTCCCTCCCCTCATAATTTGGATTAAAATTGAACTTTTTCTTAAATTATTTAAAAATTCCATGCTTCAAATACAAGTAACAGACTTATTTTTGTTATTGTTCTTTATATTTTATCTCCCATATATACAATATAAAGTTTACATAAATAATCAAGAAATTTTCTATAAATTTTATAAAGTCTAATCGAAAATACAAACATAATATTAACCAATATAAATTAGTCATATAATTTAAAATTATTCTATTACATTTCTTATTTATCACGTAATTTCGAACACTTTGTTCATCAATGTGTTGAAAAATGGAGCAGTTATTAATCTGATACTGTATTACAAGAAAATGAAGAAGAATCCAGCTCTTGTTTATAGAACCAAATAGATGGAGAAAAAAATACAGTGATGCAATTGAAAAATATCTGTCTATCTCAAATTGTAATTCAATATCAGCAATTCTTCACAGCAGCTTTTAGCTCTGCTTCACATTTGTCAGCTCATCCGACAACTCTTTTAGCTTCCATGTTCAATAAAAACCAATATTATGAAAATCCCATAAAGATTGAAACCGAATTAAATAACAAATAAAATAATTCAATGTAACATTCAGTTTCGGTTAGGTTTTTGCACAAAATGATTTGGTTTTGACTCCAAATTCTTAGAACTGGTCTTAACCAGTTTGGTTTGGTTTGATTCTGTCACAAAATTGAACTGAATGATATTGTTATATGACAACTGACTTCGTTTTTTTGAAGAGGAAAAAAATGAGGGACTTAGAAGAACAATTCAAAGGAAAATCTTCATTTTGACCTTGTCCATTCCACATTTTCTTGTGTTTTTATTATGTCCAGTTTTTAACAAAACGTTGAGTGGGCGAAATAACACTTAATATTAATTAATTAATAAATAACAATTTAAATTTTAACATTTAAGATTATTCTTAAATTAAATCTTAATTATTTTTTATTACAAACAGAAGATCGACTTTTTAATTATTAACAGTTTGGATCTTACTCGTAATCAATCTGTTAAATCTAGCACATGGATATCAAAGTTTTCATTTTAATAAGGTGTTTTAACCTGATATTTAACTCTATCTAGTTATTTTAACTCGGTTTTGAATTATGTCAATATTTCGATAGAATTTGAAATTATGAAAGAGAAATTAAAAGAATTCAAAATCATGCTAAAAATTACGGGATGGATTATAAATCAAGTTTAAAAAATTGACTACATGGAAGACATAATATACATGTAATGGTATGGATCAAAAACTATGTAAATCACATTAGAATAATAATATGTAATTGAAAATGACAATAAATTATAGTTTAGTGTCAATATCGTTTTAGAAAAGAGATTGCCTAACCAGTTGAAGACATATTTTCAAATTAAAAATAAGTATATGAGTACATACTTCAAGTTATCGTGAAAAGATAATTAATTTTTTCAATAGAGTTAGGGGATGAGTTTGCTACAAGTAAGACCTCTATTAGGGGATGAGGTGTGACATTAATTGAATTAGTTATTATGATTAAAATTTCAAATTATTTTAGAGTATTAAAATAGGCATTCTAAGTAGATGATCTGACAACTATATCTAAATTATTGATTGCTGTAAGGTGAGTATTTTAAATTTGTCCAAAGTAATATTTTAGTGACTAAAATGTAAATGAGTCCAAACTTTAAGATTTAAATTACTTATAATTTTTATTTTTACTTGGCGAGTTTATGTAAATAAAGAAACTTCAAGATAGTGCGTTGGGCCATCGATCACATAGTTGGTGTGACCAAAAAATTCCCCATTTATCATTCTATTAAAGAGGCAACTATAATAGTTCAGGTAATGCGTTCTAATTTTACACTCTAAATTTTATCTCACACGATGTTGTTTTTATTTAGTAATATAATAACTAAAATTATTTATAAATAATTAAAATAAGATATTATTATTTTAATTAATGATAATCACATAAAAAATTAAATTACAAGGAAAATGTTCAAATGAAATAAAATTTGGGAGAAAAATAAAGAAAAAACTCTTAAACTATTGAGTTTGTGACAAGACAAATCTTGATTTATATTCGTTAACAAAATAATTTTTCAAATATTCTATTTTAACAAATCAACTCTCGTCAGATACGATCGACTGCATTTTAACTATAGGCAACTGCGCGTATGCTTTGCGTATTGTGCACCTATTCTAAGTGCGGGTGCACGTATGCCCTTGTGAAGTGGAAGTCGTCCGTTTTTCAGTGTATTTTCTACTTATTTCGAGTGCAAACGATCCATTTTCACTGCAAGTATTGGCTTGAGGAGTTAAGGTTAGTTATTTCCAATGATGTTTTTTTTTTCATTTTAAATATAGACAACTACATTTGAACTGCGAGCAATCATAAATATTTATAGTTGGTATAAAATAATTTAATATTTATTTTATTAACGAAAATAATTTAAAAGTAAGTTAGTTAATGATTCTATAATTTAGAATTTTTATCGATAATTATTTAATAAAAATAGAAGTGAGGGAACATATTTTATTAAACTCATGTTTAATAATCAATTAAATAATTATTAATCAATTTAGTAAAATTAGACGCAAAACTCGGCACGCAGCACTTTAATTAATTATTAATTAAATAATTTTGTTGGGTTTCTGAATCGAGTTAGTGGAAATCGGATCATAGTCACCTTCTACTACTTGAGATTGTGACCAGTTTTTGTTGATCTTGCTCGTGTTTACCAATGGCTTTTCTCGGATCCAGCATCGCTGGTGATGTGAGGAAATATATTTCTACTTTGAATTCGATTTAGGTTTACTTTATTCTTCTCTGTTTTTCTGTGTGTAGTAGTTCTCTTCTTTTGTGGGATTTTGGTATTGTTCTGAAGCAGGTTGAGTTCAATTAAAATGGATAAATAGGTTCGTTGTAAGAATCATCCTACAATTAGGGTATCCGACTTGTGAGTTGGCAATTTATGATGTTTGTGTGAAGAACTCGATTTAAATGTTGCTTTGCAGCCTCATGTATTCGAATTAGGCTTATTGTAGGGTATTTTGGGTGTCTATATTAATGAAATTGATTGATGGAGATATTAATGTTTGAAGTATCTTCCGCAGGTTGGCTTGCGGTTGCTTCTTTGCCCTTTTGGTTCCAACATTGTGATGCGTACAGCATGGTGAGCTTTGATTAATTTTAGCAGTACATTGACAATATTTTTCCTGATGGCTTACCCAAAGATTCGACGAGAGGTTTTCACGTACCGTCGTTCGTTAGAATCGCTCATTTGTTTTTGTTTGTTTCTGTACTGAAAAAGGTTGTGCTTATTTTTTGTTGTTGTTTCTGCTTATGCAGTTGCTCTGTAGGGGTTGTTTTGCCTGTTTATTCTACATTCAAGGCAATTGAGGGGAAAAATCAAGATGACCAGCAGAGGATGCTTCTATATTGGGCAGGTGGGAAGTTCTTTTCATTTTTTTTAACCTTTTATTTTTCTATTCTCTGTCTCTTATAGGTTACCGTTATTTTTTCTATATCCCTGAATGTACTAAAGCTTTTTTTTTTTTGGAACTAGCACACTTCATCGCCCGACATATGGTTAACTGTTATTCTTAATAGCATGCAGAACTTTTATCTTCTCTTTTATGCGACTTGGGTATTTTATCCTTGCAATGATTATATTTTTTTAGTTTTATAGTACTAGGACGGGTATACTTGAATGAATTCTGAATCATGTCTAAGATATAGAAGTATGGGCGTTTAAAATATTGATTTCATACTCTCGACTGTTGCAGCTTATGGATCTTTCAGCCTTGTGGAAATTTTTTCAGATAAGCTTCTTTCATGGTATGATTCTAATCCCATGTTTTGGTCTTTAACATCCACGTTTGCATATATAAGAGAAATTACATAATTTTCAATGCAGAAGTCCTTGGATTGTCCGTTGGTATTTGTGGTCAAAATATTGTTTTCCCCTATTTGAGTCTGATGTTTGTCTAAGATGTCTATAATATGCTGGTTATAAATTGAGTTGTTGAAGGGGAAAGACATGAACACTGTTACTCTTAACCAGACACGATTTCTACATTATAATGTTAAAGGTTCCGTGAGAATAAGTTCCAACTTTTCAATAAATTACAGAATTTTTGCCTAGGATTGAATAATCTATGCATAAAGTGAAGCATCGTCTTATACTTGAGGAATAAAGAGCAGTTTTGTAGCTTAAAATGCGATCTCCTGGATTAGATGGACTCACCAACAAATGCTTCATGGTTATGCTTTATCATTCTTCTTTTTAATTTGCAATCTATGTTTTATCCATGTGCAGGTTTCCCCTTTACTATCATGCAAAGATTGCATTTCTTGTGTGGCTCCAACTTCCTTCTGTAGATGTAAGGACTGACCTATGCTGTACTGGTGTTTACATGACTTATCATCAGTCAATAAAGATTGACTCTATTAATGCCATTTGGCTATCAACATTAATGTCTCCTTTAGTTGTCAATCTTTTTGTTAACCTTTAATGACTATCGGTCCTGATTTTATGCTGCTATGGATTTTTCGCATGAATGAATTTGTCAAATGTTAAATAAATGTTGTAATTCGGCTATAATGAATATCTTTTCTCCCTTTTCATTTTTTTTCTAATTTCTATTTTAAACGTTCTTGGCCAGTGAAAAAGTTTTAATATGCAAATGTTTATCCTTATGGTCAGGGGGCAAAGCAATTGTATGTCAGCCATCTGCGACCATTTTTCTTGAGGCGTCAATCGAGGTTTGACCAAATTTTGGGCTTTGCATATGTAGAAATGGTATGTCCCAAGGCTTTTGCAAATGAATATATCTGGATCAGTGAGTTATTAGTTGTTCATTGCTAAGAGTTTTAAATGCAACAGAGAAACCTATGACTAGTTAGAGCCTAGACAACACTAAATAATGAGTGTTGATATTGACTCGAAAGCATAGTCTTGACTCAGGATATTGATTTCACTGATTCCTTCATCTTATACTTGCTATTCTATTTCTCCGCCTCCCAAAGGACTTCTCACTATTTATGGTATATTTAAGGAAATATTTCAAGTTTATTCTTTATTTTCATGTTGTTATGAAGTAGGAAGAAAGTTTCAAAATGCATCAAGATTAAATTTTGGTACATGTAAATTGCAGACGAAACTAATAAGCGCACACCAAACTGAAATTCAATATGCAAAGGGCATGCTTCTAAAAATGATGGGATCAGGTGAATTTTCAGTGATCCTTGCTTATTCGAACTAGTTATTCTTATTTTTTGGCAGTTTTTTTTTTTTACTCGTCATTTGAATATTGTCATAAATCATGTTTTTCTTTTTGGGGTTTGGTCTGAAACTAGTGGAGCAAGTAGCACGGGGTAGTGCTAGACAGAACCACGGATCAAATCAATCAGCGCGTTCAATTGAGGGACAACCAAGATCAGCCTCAGATGCTGAGTCAGACACGGAGGAGTGAACCTACTGGTTATATTTGCTTCATAATTTGCTCTTGCAGTTCTCTTTTTCGCCCCCGTTTATCACATTATTGGTTAGATAGTGTGTTTATTCAAACAAATCAACTTATACAGTAACTGAATACGTAGCTGAATAGAAGATACGTTTGCTTCTTTGCCACTTTCATCACTTTTTTATTCAAAGAATAGTATTCTCTTTATTTTCCAATACAACCTTGAATTCAGCTATTTTCTTAGACTAAGAATGACCTCTTACATCTGTAAAGGAAATATATTTGTTAGATTAAACAATATAGTAATATTTCATCATTTCCTAATGTTTTCATAATTTTGTCTAATTATGATAATGCAATTCAAAATAATTGTACCACAATTCTTGGAGTATATGAACAAGTAATGATCCTAATTTTGAATTATGGGTCCCCTGCGAGCTTTATCTAACGAGTGACTCAAGGGCAGTCCGTTGATTGTCTCAAGGCCAGCCCATCGATCTACTTGTAGGGCAATCATTGCATAGTTAGCACCGCAAACTTTGTATCTGGCATAGCAATGGAACACGGTAAACATTAATTTTAGATCGATACGTGGATGACCCAATGATCCAAGGTTGTACACCATACTTTAAACCATTATTTTTAGGCATTGGCTATAACCCAAAGCCCAGGCGGAAACTGACCAACCGAAATTTCTGTAGACCAGGCCAACCTCCAACCTAGGCTTTGTCAACGGGCAAGGCCGATATACTAGTGTAATTCTAAATCCAAGTTAGCTGCTGTTCTCTGGGAATCAATGAGGATCATAAAATTGATTTAAGCTCCTACAAAGTTAAAAAGTTTTTCTTAATAATGTTACAGTTACAAGAAGGGTCAACATTGTGATGATTAGTAAGGAAATTCTTTTTAAAAAAAAGTCGTATTCTCTCAACTTTAACTATAAAATCATTATTCCATAGCCTTTTAGAATGATTCGACCTCATGGCGAGTCTGCAATTCTTACCTATTGCCTTCATCTACCCCTTGTTCGAGGTTTGCTAATGCCTCTGGTCCACACAATCGAGTTAGTTCTTCCTGGAAAATTCCAAATCCACATATTATTCAAACACTCACGATAATTATAACGCAATGCAATCAAGCGCAAGAATATCTAGAGTAACATTTTTGTTAAACTAAGTTTAATGCGGCACAGTGCCGAATGCTTCAATCATATGCATTAGTTTTTTTGACTAATGAAAATTTGACGTGTAAATTGAGCGTTTCTGGGTCAGTCTAGCATTCCTCGAAAGAGAATTAAGCACCTTGATGTTGCTGTTTTCTGCCGTGAGCTTCTCACATTCTTCAGAAAGTCTCTGCAGTTCATCTCGTAGAGTCCTATTTTCATTGCTCAATGTCTGCACTCTAGCCTGTAATTCTTCGCACTCCGCCTAAACGAGAAAATAACACTGATATCAGGCATACTCAATATTGAAGCTTCCATCTTCAACCATTCAAGATGAGTTAGACGTAAGTTGATAACAATGTGGCATTATAATATAGCATTTAAACAGAAAATTTGTTATAGACAATTAACTTATTGTCATTCTAATTGTTCGTATTTAATGGCGTATGGTTAGCAAACCTGCTTACGCAATCTTGATCTCCGGGCTGACTCCCTATTTGACTGCTTTCTCTTTTGTCGTTTTAGTTCGCGTTCATCCTGCCACAAACAGCTTATGAACTAGTTAGAAACTAAACATACCGATTCTCGCTTTCTCTGCTCGTAATAAAAGGTCTATCAGATAAAAAACGGATCAGGATTTAGTGCGTAAGTCAACATAAAAACGAAATAGAAAAAAAAAATTGAGACTAATACTTGAATCCATTGGTCAGGCATTACGCCTTCACGTCCAATCATTGGAGCAGGAATAATGGCAGAGGTACCAGATGGGTTTGATATAACTTTTGTAGAGGCAGAGCCAGATGATGTATTCCATAAATCCATTCCAATATTTAGATTAGTTGCAGATATAGAGCCAACTGGTTTGCCGCTACTTTGTGCATTTGCTCCTAAATAAAGAAGATAAATAAGTTCAACAAATAGACAAATTGCACCAGGAAAAAATATATACCGTCTGCGAGCATCTGGTCAAAGCTACCCTTCTTATTTGCAGTATATTCCTGTCAGAAAACAGGCCAAATTAAGAAGCAAGGAAAGACAGACGGGGAAAATTGAACAAGGCAAGGAAAGAACACAATATATGAGTATAAACCTTTATTCCACTTCCTATGCATTCGAAGCAAGGGAAAAATCACAGCTATTTTTGACAATTTTACGGCATGTTTAAGCTCACCTGTTGATTAGGATTCTCATCACTACCATCCGATGAACCATCTGTACCGCTATCAGCACTACGGAATGAGAAGATTAGCATAAAAGATGGAACTTAACAAAAATAACAAAAAAATATATATATATATTTTTTCACATCAATCCCAAGTCCACCTCTGAGAAGCACCATCATTTCCTGAACCTGAAGCTACCTTGCCACTCTCCCTCACTTTGCCACCAGCTGATCCAACATTTCCTGCATTTCCCTTAACTTTTTTGGCTGAAGCCCTATCTCTTCCCTCTGGAGACTTTCCTTCCAGCTCTGTATTTGTGTGAACTGTACCAGGAGTCTAGAGATGAAATAAAAACTAGGATTAAAATCAACTCGGACCATTTGATAAGAGTTGTTAGTAATGAACTTCACAAGATTGAATACGCAAACTTAAGAAATAAAAAATGTGATACTGTCCTCGTTACCATTGCCATACTAGGATGAGCATAAATTCCCCCGGGAGGATAAATAGCCGGATATGGTACTGGAGTCCCGTATGGTGGAATCAAAGGATGCTGAAAAATTGAGCACACGAAAAAATTAAAAACCTTAATTGATGTGAAATAGGTATTTAGGAATGACTAGGAGGGCAGAATATGATCACCTGACTTCCCCACAGATAGGGGTGAGGGGTGGGAGAAGCTACAGTTGATGCAAAAAATGGCGGAGTAGCACCAGCGCCATAATAGGCCTAAACAAGAAACTAAATTTGAGACAGATACTTCATAGCAAATTTTTCAAATACCAGAAAATTTAAGAAGGAAATATAGACGATGAACCTGCATTGAGCTTGACCAGTCAGGATATGGAGTTGTAGGTACTTCCTGTATGAAAAAGAAAAATATCCAAGGTGGATAAAATTGGAGAGAACAGAATATAACAGTTAAGTAGGAGAATGGAAAAAGTGTTAAGTAGTAGCACCTGAGATGAAGATACTGGTTTGGAATTCTTAGAAGGCGTACCATCTTCTCCTGTTCCCATTTGAGTCACACAAATACCCTTTCAGTTCTATAATATGTGACTCTATTGTACGTCTATGTGATGTTTATGAAGAACCTCAACCTTCAAAAACATAAGCAGTAAATCTCATACATCAAATGCTTAAAAGTTTCTAAGAAAGGACGAAGGAAAAAAAAAGAACATGGGCAGAGAGAGTGGTAAAATGATTATGCTGCAAAAAGAATATTTCATGTATGACAAGGGAAGATAATGTAAACAAGATTTTATGAACAATCAGGTAAATCATCAATTACTTTTGATGATTATGTAACAAGATTAGAAAGATTTGCATTTCATACTTCAAGCAGGTAAGAAAAATTCACATAGAAAAAGTTCCAACATCATTTGCTGAATTCTGGCGAGGAAATCAAAACCTGAGAACAGCATTTACAATAGCTCAAATTATGCTACTCCCTCTCTTTCCAAAATTGTAATCAGGTCATCATCATATCAGAAATCCATTAATTCCTCGCAGTTATTGAATTCTCCTAGTTAAATAATCATCTCAGTGGACAAATTTGTGAAACTTGTCTGAAAGAAATATCTAAGAACTTCTAAACTGGAGCTCTGCCATCAATTGTTAACAAATTATTCACACATTTAACTCTCTCATCAAAGGCCTCCCATTCTCAGCATGTGGTTCAACTGATGATAGGGAAGGCTTAAAATTCTGGAAGACAATATTAAACAGCTTTAGCTTTCAGCAACAGTTTTTCAAATGTTGAATCAGTGATCAAGCAAAACTCTTAGAGGGAGAAACGGAAGGATAGCAAAATGATTTTCAATTTCTCATAATCTAAACCACTACCACTTCCGTCAATTCGTAAATTAACACCCAGATCCCGTAAAAAAGTGAGAAAATTTCTCAAATAGTAAGGAAATTCGCAACAAGAATTCATCTCTACAATCAAAACCACAAAGACAGCGAAAATACTCGAAACCCCTAAGTAATTTTCCGATACGAACAGACAAACAAACAAAATTGAAAATTTTGCAGCCAAATATTACAAAAATACGTGTCTATCCACCCAAAAAAATGTAGCGGAGAAAAAAAACCTGCTTTCATGGCGTTTGGAAACGTTCGGCGAAGTGAGGTGGAAGTACAGGTGGAATGCCTTCTGTCCAAGTAATTATTTCCTCAAAACAGATCAACGGCTAACAATCAATCAAACAAAACATGGACGGCGCAAATTCAAAAAGACACACAGTAGCCTCCTCTCTCTCGCTCTCCTTCCCCGAACCAGAGACCACCTTGTACTTCGTCGAGGTCTAATCTCCTGCTGCAAAACCAGTCTGCTCGAGGAAGAAGAGGTGCTGCTACTATGGCTCTGCCAGCAAAAAAATTGGGCAAAACTGATCCGGTTAGCCGAGCTCCGATTCGAGAAGCCGTAGTGAAAGTAGGGAGAGGGAAGATTGAAGCTGAAAATTGGGAAGAATTGGGAAAATCGGGTTAGGGTTTGGTCAAGATGACACGTGCGAGAAAAGGTCATCCAGCTGTCCACGTTTTACTGGATTAGGCTTATGACAAAGCGACGCATAATGACTCATCTTGACAGCTAATGGATAAACTTAAATACAATTTCTTTTTCCTTTTTTTTTTAATTTTCTTATTTTCCAACGTGGATCCATACTACAGTTTTTTTTTTTTTTTTAATTAAAGAATTGTTTTAATTTTAGATTTGAAGATGTCAGCTTTGGTATCAATTTTTTCATAAAATATTCTTAGTTTAATTATTTATATTATTTTACTAATTAATAAATAACAAATATGAAAAATTACCACGTAACTTATTCAAATATTTAACATAATTAAGTTGTGTCTATTTACTAAATACTTTAATTTTTTTCTAGAACTACTGATAAATCTTCTTTTGAAATTATGTGGTAGAAAAAAACCACTTTTTTGTGACTAAAATTCACATTAGAAGAATTTCCCATATAATTTCATGCATCTCAATGTCACTAGAATAGTTCTAGAGTGTTTTTCATGCTTTTCTTTACTCTTCGAGCAAATGAGGACGTTGTTGATGAAAACGATTACAAAATCATCAAGGAATGACTTGAATACCCGATTCCTTAAGTCCATAAATGTAACCGGTGCATTACTCAATCCAATTAGCATTACTTGAAACTCATAATGAACATATCTAAGTCGAAATGTTGTCTTGAATACATATTTTTCCTTCATTCTTAGTTAGTGATAATTTGAGATTTATTTTTGACAAAAGGACTGTCCCTTTTAATTGATCAAATAAGTTATCAATTCGTAAAAGTGAGTACTTATTTTTTATGGTAACTCTATTAAATTCTCGATAATCAACGTACAATCTCATGAATCTATATTTCTTTTTCACAAATAGCACGGATGCTTCCTAAGGCAAACTTTTTATCAAGTTGAACTTCTAACTCATTTAATTCGGTTAGCATTATTCTATATGGTGCTGTAAATATTGGTGTTGTTCCAGGTGAAATATTTATGTTGAATTTCATGTCTCTAGTTGATGGCAAAGTTATTATATCATTTGGAAATTCACGAGCTACTAGCACCTTATGCAAAATTGTTGCTTCCTCGATGAATATATATACTACTTGCCACAAATTCCAATAATCTAGAACTCAATAATCTTTGAGTTTTCATGACTAATATTATTAGGATTTTTTAACTTTTTGTGTTCCCATGAAATAAGAATGATTATTCTCCAAACAATTGAAATCTTACTATCCTTTTGTGGTAGTCAATAGCCGTGCAGTGTCTGGTTAGACATTTTGAGAATAAGGTCATAGTTTGGCATTGCTAAGATGATCAAGTCTGCCCCAATTTTTTATCCTCAATACAAATATTGCATCCTAGAATAATAGAATTAGCGAACATTACATTGCCCAAAAGTATAGCTACTCCTAACTTATTCTCTAGACCTCTATTGTCTTTTGTAATTTTCTTAAAATGTATAAGGGATATAAAACAGTGAGTTGCTTCCGAATCAATTAATATGTAAGAAGGTATCACAAAAATTAGAAGCAAACCCGTCACTATATATGCAATCTCTTCAACCTCCTCCTCTATCATGGTAAAGACTCTAGCAGCTATCGTTATTTGTTACTTGGCATTCTTAAGACAATTTTTAATGAAATGTCTTGTTTGATCGCACTTGAAACAAGTCTGTAGCGTTACATAACATTTTTTCTATTATGTGTTTTCTTGCATGTGGGACACATGGTGTGGTGGGTGTCTAACATGCCTAGGGGGGCCCATTTTATCATGCATAGTTTGGAGCATCTTAATTTCACTTCGTCCCAAGGAGAAAGTACCCAAAGGAGACCAATAGCTTGAAACTTCATTCATGCAAGACTTAGGAGAGAAGACCGAAGGAAGGTTGACTTAACAGATCCCCTCCCTTGAATCATATTGGGCTTAGCCCATATAGAAACATCTCATCCTTCCATATTTTTCCTCACCATAGGCCTATACCCATGACTTTTTGGAAACCTTAAATCAACCCTAGGTCTATATATAACATCTCTTTTGTAATGGCTTCACCTTTGGCCAAATTTTTGAAATAGAACTCTTTGATGTTTTCTTCAATTTTGGAGTCTTGTCTCTTGTAGTTTGTTAACGAATTTTCATTCGTGCGGAGAATTCCTCCATTGCTAAATGAGTTTTAAAGATTGCTTGGTTTAGTTGTTACACCGTTCTTCTTCCCCTTTCATTGGAGAGTTTAAAGGTTGAAGAAGGTGAAAACCTTTACCAACAGTGGTGGTATTTTCTAAGGGAAATACCTTCACCAAAGAGCATAACATAAGATAGCTCTTGGTTCTCTTAGGGGTTTATTTTATCTGTGGATTTGCACCAATTTATTCACTTCATCTTCTGCATCTCGCAGCCATACACACTCACCCAAACACGCTTTGATTTTTGTGGGTTTTAGGTAGCTTCCCTTTTGGTGGCTACCCCATCAGTGTCACCATTCGATTCATCAGTTTTCTCTTGATATACTTGGAGGCTCCTTTTCAATGGGTCCAATGCTCATTGTTTGCATAGATACAACTTATTGCTGTTGTGGGAGATGATTCTTTGTTCTTTGTGTTGCATAGCTAAACTTCTTTCTAAATTTTTTAGCTTTGATGACCCTTGCTCTCCTATCTTTGCATTTAAATCTTTTTCAACTACAAACACAAATGGAGTGTTATTTAATGTGATAAGGTTGACATTTTTGAATGTCTTTGCCCTCAACCTTTGAACAAAACGTTTCACCTTCAATACCTCATTATTGACCATGTTAGACATAAATCAAGAGAATTCGTTGAACTTGTGCACATAGTTGATTAGACTTTCAGCCTACTTTAGGGTTATGAATTTCTCCATCTTTGCATTACTCATAGTGTAACCAAAGTATTTTTCACAGAAAAACTCTTGAAACTACTATCATGTCACAATGGCGACTTGATGCATAAGTTTCATTGAGTTCTACCAATAACGTGCCTCCCTTCTAAGCATAAAAGATGCATAAGTCATCTTTTTGGCCTCCGCAATTTTTGCATGCTTAAATATCTTATCAATGGTGTTGATCTAATCTTTAGTAGCTATCATAACTAAAACGTTACCATCAAAGATTAAAGGATCCAATCTTCGATATCTTTCGTAATCATA
The DNA here is from genome assembly GCA_022433055.1 of Begonia peltatifolia. Lineage (NCBI taxonomy): Eukaryota > Viridiplantae > Streptophyta > Magnoliopsida > Cucurbitales > Begoniaceae > Begonia > Begonia peltatifolia. Next base: position 1,857,046 of record CM039526.1, on the reverse strand, counting down.
TTAGCCGCTTATTTGGATTGCATATTATCCTCTTGGGCAATCATATTAGCCGCTTGCACTAGTTGTTTATATCTAAATTGTTACTCTCAAACATATTCATCTTTCGATTGACAATAACATCTTGCTTGACACTAATTTCTTTACGATTGATCATTATAAGACAGATTTTATTAGAATAAAAAGTATTTGATAAGAAAAATATTTATTTGTCGATTGATAATCTTTCAAGTGCATGGTTACCATACAAAATTTTACAAACCTAGTATTATGATACCAACTATTACGACTCTAAATTTATTTTTTTATAAATTTCAAATTTTAAAATTTTTTCAAATTGATTATCAATTCAACTTTGATTAAATTGTTGTAAATCTTCGTGAATCCTCAAAAATATTAAAAATCTACTGAAGAAGAAGCATAAGAAAAAATTTAACTATATTTATGAGGAAATGTCTATTTAATTCAACGTTAGTCAACTATTAAATAAAATTCATTGATTATTAATAAAACGTCAAACAAAAAGTAAAATAATAATCATAGTTTATTAAAAATCCATATACTAACAAAATTAAATATAAAATAACCTTCGAACTTTATTACTTGAAATACTAAGACGATGTTTATTTAAAATTAAATATGAAATATGCTTTAAAACAAAACATAGTTTATATTTATTAAAAATGATTGTAAAACTAAAACAACTATTAGATCTACTCTTCTAACCTAATTACAACATCTTTAACACCTTCCTCTTTATGTTTGTACTCTCCAGAAAAATTTCGACCCAGTTCCTCATAAGATAAAAATTCACTTACATTATAAAATTCATTGTGAAAGTTCAATAAGTTGTTCATGTGAATTAACTGCATATGTTACTAAGTTTCACGCCTAGAAGTTACATGTTATTAGAATTCCTTTTCTAACATTTCTATGAGTCAAAGCTTTCGTTAGTCATTTCATATATTGATACTGTTTTATGTCAATTTCATTGGATTCATACATACATATATAATGTTTTATAAATTTTATTTTTCTATGTTACTATGTTTGTAATAACCTGGAAATTTCGAATTTAATTTTTAATTTCTGGAATTTTTAGTTTAATCCTAGTCGGAGTTTTGAGAAATTTTTCAACAGGAAAATTTAGATTATAAGGCGCGGAACCTACTTTTGCGATGATTTTCGGAATTTAAAGTCGGGAGGTCGAGAAATTAACGAAATCACGGAAGATTAAAACACGTGAGGACGGTTTTGTAATTTTGTAATTTAAAATAAAATAATAAAAAAAAAATTTAAAACACCCGAATGGCTTCGGGAAGAAGCTATTCGGCTGTTTCCACAGTGCACCCGAGAGAGCCGAGAGAGAAGACGACCGGGAGCCAGGGCGATTGCGTGCCGTAGTCGGAGCTGCGATCGACGACCGACGTGCGTGGACGCGAGGTGCGAGTTGCGAGCCGGTGCTGCTGTCCTGACGAACCGAAGCCGTCCAGTTTCAGTAGCTCGAGTCCCCGAAGTGAGAGCCGAGTGTTTCGGCCTACGGCTGCGAAGGGCGAATTTCCGACCAAGTCTGCCACTGACGATTTAGGTGCGTTGCTGGAGTCCTTCTCTCACCCGAGTGCCGGATGCCACCACTTTATAAGCCCTTCTCTCCCTCTGCTGTCCTGTCTGAATTGACCGAGACTGAGGTTCAGCTCCTTTCCGTTTTTCTTTAAATTTGGCTGCAAATGTGAGGGGATTAAAAGGGTGAGTGTGTAGGTTAGCAAGTGGACAGCAGGAGACCGATGAGAGGGAGAGAAACCGAGGGAGAAGGTTGAGCTAAAATTCAGATTTTGTGCTTGAATTTCTGATTTCGGGTTAGATTGTGCTTAATAGGTTGAAATGTGAGTGTTCGGTGTAGAGAACTTGTGAGATTTGCTCGAAGTTGAGATTTTGGCTATTTTTTGTATAAAAACAGTTTATGTTTTTGGCTGTTTTGGCTAGGCTTAAGTTTATCATTTTAAATTCTGTTTTGTGGGTTAAAAATAGGTTGTTAGAGGAACGTGTGGCTGCTGGAATCGTTCGATTCTGACATCCGACGCAAAAGTTATGCATGTCGGAAGTTTAGGCCGGATTTTGGTCCAAGTCGAATTTGAGACCATTTTTTTTGTGGAATTTCGACGTGTGGTAAGGGCATGCCTGTTTTGGTGCGTAAAAGCTGAATCGAGTGAGTTTTGGTTGAAGAAAAACAAATGTTGAAATTTTATAAAAAAAATGGCAGATTCAGTTTTTGGCATTTTTCGCCTGTCTGTGGCTTACCATTTTAAAATCCATCTTGGGATGTTAAACTAAGTTCCTAAGGAGACGTTTAGCCACTTGAATCGTTCGATTCCGTTGACAGACGCAAAAGTTATGCGCATCCGAACGTTGGGCTGGTATTCGGCCAAACCAAACCAATGGACCGTTTTAGTTGAAATTTCATGAGTGTAGTTAGAGAAGTTTATTTTTAGCTAATTGGTGAATGTTGAGATAAATACTGATGAGAAATTGATTGTGTTTTAGGTTGAGGCTTTCTTTTGGCAAAGCTGTGCGTCGAGCGAGCTTAGGACGCTAGGTAAGTAGTGCATGCATGTGTTTTGCCCAAGTGGGCCTACGCTGTAGAATTTTTAGGGTTTATGTTATTGATTGTGGTGTGCGTGCGTATTATTTGACATGCATAATATTTTTAAAAACGGGAACGAAAATGATTTTTAACATGTTTTGATGTATGAAGTGAGACGTGTGGCGGTGGTACCGCGGATCCCACTAGTGTGCGGGCCGGTGCTTCACCAGTCACGGATCCTACTCGAGGGGTGGGCCGGCTGGGCCGTCATACGGCGTGAATGTGTTGACGGTGAGGATATGGGCAGTGGTACTGCGGATCCTACTAGTGTGTGGGCCGGTGCAACACCAGTCACGGATCCTACTCGAGGGGTGGGCCGGCTGGGCTGTCGTGAAACGTGTGTGTGTGGCAACTGTGGCCCCGTGCTGGAGAGGCTGGGACGGGGGCGACGTGTCAGGGTGTAGAGTGGCGCGAGGTATACCCTTACCCTGATGTGGTTACCGTGTGGTGATGCGTGTGTGTAGCTTGTGGGCCTCGTTGCTGGGGAGTCCGGGACGGTGGCGACGTGTCAGGGTGTAGGGTGGCGTGAGGTTCCTCCTTACCCTGGTGCGGCTGCATTACGCGTCACAGATGTGACAACATGAGTGTGAGTGTAGAGACTGCATGTGATAAGATTGCATTGTTGGCTTTTACTTTCATATCGCATTACTTACTGAGTGTTAGACTTATGTTGTGTGTTCTGTGGTGTAGGTGCTGACGATACTGTTGGTGAGCCTCGAGAGCATAGTCCAGAGGTGTAGGATGGTTGGCGACGTGCATCCGAGGCACCGGATGACGGATTTTTGTTAGGGCGACCCGACCCGTGGTGGTGGTAGGTGATAGTGGATTTATCATTTCATGTTGGGTATTTGTGTAGATAGCGGGGTTGTATAGATATTGATCTTTTGAGATTGTATAGAGGGGTTGTGGTGTTTTGGGGGACTTTCTTCATTTGTATTTGATGGGTTCTTATTGTCTTCTTACTCTGATTTGGTTATGGTGATTTTTCTGGATGATGGATAGATAAACATTGTTGGATTATGGTGAATTGTGTGCATGGTTTAAATTTTGAGATAGTTAGTTTTTAGCCGTGACTCTGCCGAAATTTCGGGAGAGAGGTTGGGAGTCGAGGAGATACGAAATAGGTTGAGGTGTGAACAGTAAATGCTAGAAAAAGGTAGATGAGCATGGAAGTGCTGCGTGATCGCATGTGCGCGGGGCACGTGGCCCTGCGGGTGCACAAGGGTCATGCGGCGCCGGGTGAGGGCGTGCGCGCGGACGTGCTGTACAGAGGCAGGGTGCGTGGGGCACGCGGCGCTGTGAGCGTGCGCGAGATACAGAGACGTTGGGTTGGCACGTGCGGCACCGCGAGGGTGTACGTGGGGTGTCGAAGTGGGGACGGGAGTGCTTGAAACCGGACTGGGTAGTTCGTGGGGTTCGTGGGATTCTTTCCTAGGATTTCAAGTCTTACCGTTTTATCTCAAATTGTTTTAAATAGTTTTCTTTTCCGCTGCGTAGTTTTATGTTGAGGACTTCGTGTTTCCTCTTCGGGACGCTAGTTGTTTTTCGTATCGAGTCGAAAAATTTTCATACTCACAAATGTTCTTTTGAAAATGATTTGAAAACGAAAGGGGTATTGAATTGAGTTAGTTATGTCAAGTGTTAGTGTGTGTGTAGTGTGTAGATGCACTGTAGCGCACCGAGAACGCGGAGTTTTCTCGGGGTGTTACAATGTTAACATCTAACCATACGTGTCTAAATAAAACATCATTAAATAATAAAATAAGTATATAGAAAATAATTTAAGTAAAAGGTTTTGTGATTTACGATTGACAAGTGAAAATTTGAGAATCTAATGTATTTAGTTACCTATATTGAGAGAGTATGATTTTAGGAATTTTCCAAAATTTCAAACAATCTTCCCAACATAAATAAATTATTGTATAAACTTCTCAATGATAAAATTTTAGGTTGATTAGAGTTGAGTTTGGGTTGACTTAGATGAATTTTGAAATGATTTGGATCTACTTTGTTGGTAAGAGAGCAATCTAGTTCAATTTGAACTAATTCTAGTTCAATAGGGTCGGTTTCAGTTTGGTTGAACTAGTTCTAATTCAGCTAGATTGGTTTTGGTTAGACTAGATTGGATTTGCACTTAATGTGGACCAACTTCTGAGCTTTTTAACAGGCAAGGGAGTTTAAGCTTTTGATTCGAACCTCTTCTTCTCTTCATTCATCGCCACCTCTTATGTGTTGCATAAGGCCAAACACGCAGTGTAAGGTGGATTGTGTAAGAAAAGTTTTTTGATTCTCCAAGCAGTGTCGTCCGAACCCTTGGTTGAGAGCTCGACCAGAGAGAAGTCCTTTAGCATCCCAACAATTCAGCACAGGGAGAGTTTTTGTCGGGGAGGTTTGTCGATTGGTCGTGGTCGTGGTCCTGCTTTTTGCTTTCTCAATGGATTTCAATTGAGTTTAGGCGGTGTGTGGTGATCGAACGTTGAGAGCAGTGATGTTTGGAATTTTTAGAGGCAAGGGCTCCTCTCTCGCGTGAGCATAGGTGAGGTATCCAATTAAAATATTTTCCAAATCCATTTTTATTTTAGGTTTCTTACTAGATACAATCTTTTAAGTTGTTTTTATTGAGATATGATGTTCTTTAATATTGAGAGATTTGACAAATTAAACCTCAGATTTAGGGTTGAATAATTTGTTGGAATTATTTTTCTGATTTGGAAAAAATTATTTCTACAAATACTAATTGCCTGATAAATAGTTTAATTTAAATCTTTTATTTAAAACTTAATTTAAATTAAATCATGGACATCTTTTAATTCAAAAGGTTAGCCATATTTTACTTGTGTGTATGTGTATAATAGTTAGGGTTTTAAATTCTAAATTTAAATTTCAAAATTCACAAATCATTCCAAAGTCAAAATCTAATCTATGATTTGATTCTTAAAATTCCTAAGAATCACATGAATATCAATTCTAAACCAATTGAAAACATCAAATCAGATGTTTGTAGCCTAAAAATCATTTAGAAAACAGAATAAAATCTGATTTAAACCATTCTAATCACTTAACCACAGCTAGTATTTCTGAAAATTCAAATTGAGATCAGATTTACTAGCTAAAAATTTGATTGAACTCGGATTTCGGGGGGAAATTTTGTTAGAAATTTCTTCTATAAATGAAGAGGCTAGGTGAAGGAGGAAATACACAACAGAGTTCTCTTTTTTAAGTTCTATATTTAGAAAGCTATCTCTATAAGCCAAAAAGTTTTACCTTTGATCTCTGACCTCCGAGTGTCACTCAGTCACAGCAACAACCCTCCACTTAAGCGACCGAGCTCTAACAAAACTTCACTCAGTCGAAGTTGTTGCCGCCTTTTGAAGACAAACCTCCATCGATGACAATACATTCTCTGTGTGCGGGTGTGTGAGGAAGAAGAAGAAAAAGAAAGATCAGGTTTTTAGTCTCAATCCATGAACTAGTGAACCAAACCAATCAGTTCACTTAAAGGTGGACTAGATTCGGTACAATTGAACAAGATCTGACTTAAATTTCGACCATAATTGAGCCGAATCGATCTAAGAATAAACCGATAACAAATTTCTGCCTAAATTCTTTTAAAATTGATTTATTAAAGTGAAAAATTAACATCAAATATTTTTTTTAGGCAGAAAAAATCTCGAAAGTCATTCGCATCGATTCAATTCGACCCTATTTGACTGAAGAGTATACGTAAGAAATTTTTACCCAATTTTTTCTAAAATTAGATTTATCTAATTGGAAATTTAATATTAAATATTTTAATTAGGTAGGATAGTATTTGGAATTTCAGAAAAATTCCAATAACCCTAAACTCTCGGAATATAGGTATATGAAAATACCACGTTTCAATGTTTTGGTTACGAATCTACATAACAAAATCTATATTATTTTTTTACAATTATTTTATTACATGAATCCGATATTCGACCATGCATGTTTAGATATCGACATAAATTGTATAAAGATAAAAACTGTAGGAAATATTGTATGTGTATGGATATGATGGAATTGACAGAAAATATGTGATAGTAAAGCTTGAACGACAATTAGATGACTACGTCTGAATGACAATGTGATGATTATGTCTGAACAAAAATGCTACACTTGAACGACAATGAGATGATTATACTTGAATGAAATTGAAATGACAAAATTTAAATGACAATGAGATACCTAAGTTTAAACGAACGTTAAAAAATGAGTTACAACCAGTATGTAACTATTAAGTAAGTATTCAGTAAAATATAATGTTAATTTTGCACATCCACATGTTTTTGCTTATTAAGTTATCATCATAGTTTGTAATTTCGTGATTTAGTTGAGTTTTTATTTGAGAAAAAAATAACTTTGATCAAGAATCTTCCAGAGGCAAACGATGATACATAAGAAGAAAATGTTTTTGTGACGGAAAAGGAATTTAAATTAGTATATTTTCATTTTTTATGATATTTCATATTTTTATTTAAGTTGAAACCTTTAATAAATTATGTTAACTTTATTGTTAATAAAGTTTTATGAATTGTTTTAATTCTGCATTTATTTCAATTTTCACAAAACTATTTAATATTTGAATGTTATTTTAAAAGATTCTGTACATTTAATGTGTTAGTTATTATTTAAAGAGGCTTTCAACAATATGAAATTAGGGTTATGACGTTCGAATTTAAACCTAACTTGATAAATCAATTTGAGAAAATTTTTTTGGATTTTCAAATCATAGTTTCATATGAGGAAAAATGAATGTCAAAATTTGGGACATTACAGTTTTGTATCAGAACAACCAAATTTATTAAACAGTTCTGTAGACTTATCTCTATAGTTACATGCACTTAGAAGACTATTAATCAACAAGTAAGTGAGTATTAAAATTTATATTTTGATAAAATTATGTTTGATAATTTTATAGTACATTTTAAAGTAAGTATATATAGATTGATTTCCTTAAAATTAAGTCTTTGTGATGTAAACTTATGGTCAATCGTAGAGAAATTAGAAATAAATGGGATGTTGTAATCGATCGAATAATGGATATGATCGAGATGCAACTAAGAAAAAATTGAAGAGCAATTGCAGGCAACTAATGTTGCAGCCCAAGCGGCTACTGCCACGACTCAAACAGTTAATATGGAAGCCTAGATTTTTAATATTAATTTCGAAGATTAGATCCTCCAAATTTTAATGGCAATTTGGCAGATATGGCAGCAGCAGATAATTGTATCATAAATATCAGTGAGATTTTTTAGCATGCCAAGATTTCAAAGGTAGAAAAGGTAGATTGTGCATCCTATATGTTTCGAATGGAAGCACGTTACTAGTGAGATTCTGTGAAGATGATACATTCAGTCATTACCATGATCTGGGAGAAGTTTCAAGAGCTTTTCTATAAGAAGTATTTTACGAACTCTATAATGGATGCAAAGGTAGAGAAATTCATGGCTTTAAAGTAGAAAGGAAGTATAATTGATTATTCGTATAAGTTTGAGCAACTTTCCGTTGTGCCCCTCATATAGCTAGTAATGAGATTACGAAGGTGAAGCAATTCGTCCAAGGATCGAAAGCAGAGATATTCAAGGATATCTATCTTATCATTGCCAAGGACTCTCTATTTGCATTCGTGGTGGAGAAAGCGTTACATGCAAAGAAATGAGAGAAGAAAGTCATCAAAGCTCAGAACTTTAAAATGAGAAATAGCCATGCAACTCAAACCACAAGAAATAAACTCCCGCAAAAACAATGAGCTTGAACTAAGTGACCAATGATCAGTGGACCTACTAAAGGACCCCTTCTAAGTATGTTAAGAAAGAGTACATGATGATGTCTAATATGCCCATGTGTCCTTAATGCAAGAAGCCACATGCTAGAGAATGTCATGCTAGACAATAATTTGTTTTAAGTGCTGTTAATAAGGACATTTTATTAAGAACTGTCCAAAGAATGACAGACAGTAAACTAAGACAACTGCTAGAGGTTTTGCTAGGACCAAGGACGAAGCTGAAGGGAACATCTATTGTGGTATGTTCAATTTTTATTTTTGGCATATCTTCTTACATATTAATTGATTCTGGAACTATATAGTCTTTTATATCTCTTAAACATGCTATAAAGTTAGGAAACAAAGTATATGTAATAATTCGAAAAATTTTAATTTTTTAAATCTAAATTCTGAAATTCTTAACTTAACCTCGGTTAGAATTCTGAGAAATATTTTGACGGATGAATTAAATTATAAAACTCGGAGTCTACTTTTATGATGGTTTTCGAAATTTAAAGTTGAGAGGCCTAGAATTCAACAAAATTACGGACGATAAAAACACGTGAGAGTGTTTAAGTAAATTGTTATTTGTTTACAATAAAAAATAAAAAAAATAAAAAAAAAATAAATTGAGAAAAACTGAATGGCTTCACGAAGAAGCCACTCGGTTTTCTCTTCTGCCCGCGAGTGCTGAGAGAAGACGACCGGAGAGCGAAGGCGATCGTGTGCCGAAGTCGGAGCTGCGATCAACGGCCGACGAGCGCGAGTGTGAGGGGAGAGTTGCGAGCAAGTGCTGCTATTCCGACGAACCGAAGCCGTTCGGTTTCAGCAGCTTGAGTTCCCGAAGTGAGAGCCGAGTGTTTCTACCGACGACCGCGAGGAGGAGTCTCCATTCGATTCTGTCGCCAGCAACCGAGCACTCTGATTCCTCTCTTCTTCCATTTTCTCACCCGAGTGTCGAACAACACCACCTTGTAAGTTTCTCTCTCCCTCTGCTGTTTCGTCTGGTTTGGCAGAGAGTAAGATTCGGCTCCCCTCCATTTTCTGTGAAGTTGGCCGCAATGTTGAGTGGGGAAGTGCCGTGAATTGAATGGGGAAACCGAAGGTGAGCCCTCTCAGTTTTCCTGTTTTGGCTGAGTTTGGTGTTTGGTCTCCTTTCAATTCCGACAAGCTTGACCAAAGTGTATGAGTGGAATGTGATTAGTTGTGTATAGAAATTGTGAAATTCGAATTGAAATCAAGAATCAGACTTTTTTTTTTGGGGCAGTTTCTGTTTTTGGCCGTTTCGGCCTATCTATGGTTAATTTCTTTAAATTCTGTTTTAGTGGGTTAAAATAGGTGGTTAGAGGAACGTATGGCTGCTGGAATCGTTCGATTCCGACATCTGACGCAAACGTTATGCGTGTCGGAAGTTTATATCAGATTTTGGTCCAAGTCAAATTAGTGAGCGTTTTTTGTAGAATTTCGACGTGTGATAGTTGCATGGCTGTTTTTGGTGCGTAAAGTTAGATTTGAGTGAGTTTTGGTTGAAGAAAAACAAAAATGTGAAATTTAATAAAAAGGGACAGATTCGGTTTCGGGGTTTTTCCACCTAGTTGCGGCTTACCGTTTTAAAATCTGTCTTAGTATGTTAAACTAGGTTCCTAAGGGGATGTTTACCCACTTGAATCGTTCAATTCCGTTAACGTACGCAAAAGTTATGCGTGTCCGAACTTTAGACTGGTTTCCGGCCAAACCAAACCAGTGACTCGTTTTAGTTGGAATTTCATGAGGGTAGTTAAGGAATGTCATTTTAAATTATTTGGTGAATTTTGAAATAAATATTGATGAGTGATTGGTTGAGTTTTAGTTTGAGACACATTTTGGCGGATCTGTGCATCGAGTGAGCTTGGGACGTCAGGTAAGTAGTGCATGCATGTGTTTTGCCCAAGTGGGCCTACACTGTAAAACTTTAGGATTTTATGTTGTTGATTGTAGTGTGCGTGCGTATTGTTTGACATGCATCATTTTTTTTAAAACGGGAACGAAAATGGTTTTGAGCATATTTTTAGTAGGTAACGAGGCGCGTGGCGGTGGTACCGCGGATCCTGCTAGTGTGCGGGCCGGTGCTTAACCAGTCGCGGATTTCGCTCGAGGAGTGGGCCGACTGGGCCGTCACGCGGCGTAAATATGTTGACGGTGAGGGTGATGGGCAGTGGTACCGCGGATCCTACTAGTGTGTGGGCCGGTGCAACACCAGTCGCAGATTCTGCTCGAGGAGTGGGCCGGCTGGCCTGTCGCGAAACGTGTATTTGTGGCAACTGTGGTCCCGTGTTGGGGAGGCTAGGACGGGGGCGACGTGTCAGGGTATAGTGTGGCGGGAGGTACACCCTCACCCTGATGTGGTTGCTATGTGGTGATGCGTGTGTGTAGCTTGAGGGCCTCGTTGCTGGGGAGTCCGGGACGGTGGCGACGTGTCAGGGTGTAGGGTGGCGGTAGGTTCCTCCTTACCCTAGTGCGGTTACACTACGCGTCACAAATGTGACAACATGAGTGTGAGTGTAGAGACTGCATGTGATAGGGTTGTATTGACGACTTTTATTTTCATATTGTACTACTTACTGAGCATTCGGCTTATGATGTGTGTTCTATGGTGTAGGTGCTGATAACCTTGTTGATGAGCCTCGACAGCTTAATCCTGAGGCATAGGATGGTTGGCGGCGTGCGACTGAGCACCGGATGACGGATTTTGTTAGGGCGACCCGACCCGTGGTGGTGGTAGGTGATGGTGAGATGCATTGAGTTGTTATTTTGTGTCGGGTATTTATGTGGATAGAGGAGTTTGTATAGTTGACGGTTGTACAGGATTGTATAGAGAGGTTGTAGTGTTTTGGGGACGCGTACATATTTTTATATGTTAGAGTATGATATTGCTCTATACTGTGAATTTTCTTCATTTGTAGTTAATGAATTTCGTTGTCTTTAAACTTTTATTTTGTTATGGAGACCCTCTGGATGGTTGATAGATATATATTGTTGGTGTTTGGTGAACTGTGTGCAGGGTTTAAATTTTGGGGATAGCCAGTTTTTAGGCATTACTCTGCCAAAATTTTGGGAGAGAGGTTGGGAGTCGAGAGGATATGGAATAGGTTGAGATGTGTACAGTGAATGATAGAGAAGTGTAGATGAGCGTGGGAGTGCGGCGTGATCGCAGGTGCGCGGGGCAGCGGCCCTGCCGGTGCTCAAGGGTTGTGCGGCGCCAGGTGAGGGCATGCGTGTGGACGTGCTGTACAGTGGCAGGGTGCGTGGGGCACGCGACACTGTGAGTGTGCGCAAGACGCGGTGATGTTGAGTTGGCGCGTGCGACACTGCGACGGTGTGCGCGGGGCATCGAAGTGGGGACGTGAGTGCGCGGTATCGGATTTGTGTAGTTCTTGGAGTGCGTTGGACTCTTTTCTAGGATTTCGAGTCTTGTCAGTTTATTTTAAAACTATTTAAAATGGTTTTTTTTTTCGCTACGTAGTTTTTATATTGAGGATTTCGTGTTCGTTCTTCGGGACGCAAGTTGTTTTCGAATCGATTCGAAAATTTCTCATACTCACAAATGTTCTTTGAAGATGTTTTAAAAACGAAAGTGGTATTAAATTGAGTGAGTTGTGTCAAGTTTAGTGTGTCATATTGTGTAGATGCACTGTAGCGTACCGGGAACGTAGGGGGGTTACAGTATAATCTCTAGAGTATAAATTGAGAGTAGCTACACCTTCAGACAAAGTTATGTTTAGCAACTCTATTATTAGAAAATGTGATGTGTGTATTGAGGAGAACCAAGTTGATTTAATTATTTTGGTGATGCACGATTACAATGTTATTCTTGGAATGAATTGTCTTATCAAGACTATGCGGCTATTGATTGTTGTAAGAAGGTTGTAAAATTTTAATTGCCTAGAAAAGAACCATTCTTTTTTTACAAAGACTCTAAAGTTTCGTATGTTCCAGAGATATGAGCTATGCGAGCTCAAAGATTATTGAATTCTAGATGCATTAGAATTCTGGCCAATGCTACATATTCTAAACTTGAAAAAGCCACGACTTTAGATAAGGTGCTGATAGTCTGTGATTTTTTAAATGTCTTTCCTGATTACTTGACAAAATTACCACTAGCAGTAGATGTGGAATTCAACATTGATATACTATCTGGAACGACGCCAATCTTTAAGACACTTTATAGAATTACACCAAGTGAATTAAAGGAGTTAAAAACTCAACTTAATGATTTGCTGGAGAAAAGATTTATTCAACCAGGGTTTTTTATACCAGGGAGCACTGATATTATTTGTGAAGAAAAAAATAGATTTATGAAGATGTGTATTAATTATTGAGAGCTCAACAAAATCACTATTAAGAAAAAGTATCCACTGCCAAGAATTGATAATTTATTTGATCAATTAAAAGGAGCAATAGTTTTCTCGAAGATGGATATCAGATATGACTCTCACTAGCTAAGAATTAAGGAAGATTATGTGTTCAAAATGACATTTTGCACACAGATATGACCACTTTGAATTTTGAGTTATGCGATTTGGATTGAATAATGCACCAACCACATTAAAGGATTTGATGAAACATATTTTCAAGATATTTTTAGATGATTTTGTAATAGTTTTTATTGACGACATCCTTATCTACTTGAAGAATAAGGAGGAATATTGTAACGATCCATGATTTGGCTATAGTCGAATTTGAGATTTTCCTACACTCAGGTCAACCAAGGTTTACCCCATCAATCCGAGGTTTGTCCCGCCAATCGTACAAATGAACTTCTCTCCCTTGGCAGGGAGTTTCATATCTTCCCTAAGTTTCGAACCTTGGACCTACAGGCTTAACTACCATGTTCATGGAAATCTAGTAACAATTGATATACTGGGACAAACCTTGGATTGACGGGGCAAACCTCGGTTGAGTCGAGTGTAGGCAAATCCCAGATCATTACAAATATAAAGAACACTTGAGAATTATTTTATCAACAGTGAGACGACAGATGTTATATGCAAAGTTCTCCAAATGTGAATTTTAGATTGAGAAAGTGTTTTTTCTCGACCACATTATTTCAAAAGAGGGTGTATTAGTAAATCCAAAGAAAATTGAAGCTATTAGTAATTGACCACAACTAAAGAACACAGCTCAAAGAAAGAGTTTTCTTGGTCTTGCGGGTTATTATCGGAGATTTGTAGAAGGATTTTCAAGATTAGCGAACCCGCTTACAAAACTAATCAAAAAAAGTGTCAAGTATTTATGAACTGTAGAGTGAGAACAAAGCTTTCAAGAGCTAAAAAATATATCGATCTTGGCATCTATACTTACTATACCATATGGATCAGAAAAATATGTGGTGTACAGTGATGCTTTAAAATATGGACTGTGATATGTTCTCATGCAATAAAAAAAAGTTGCAGTTCATACTTCGAGACAATTGAAAGATCGCAAGAAGAACTACCTAACTTATGATTTGGAGTTTGCAACGGTAGTTTATGAATTAAAAATTTGGATATACTATCTTTATGTAGAGAGATACGAAATTTATACTGATAATGAAAGTATGAAGTATTTTTTAACTCAGAAGAATCTGAATATGAGGCAACATATATGGTTGAAATTAGTAAAAGACTATGACTGCGAGATTATTTACCATTCTGACAAGATTAATATTGTAGCTAATGCATTGAGTAGAAGAGCATTGCGTAAGTTTAATCGTTGCAACAGATTCTAAGAAAGTTAACTAAGGAGCAGAAATCTGATATCGAAGTTGTACCATTTGGATTATTAGAAAGATTGTCTATAATGACGCTTCAACTAAGTTTGCTTGAGTAAATAAAGGATAAATAATATGGCGATGCATTTAGTTGTAAAGTGAAAGGTGAATTAGAGGCTTGAAAAGTGTTGGAATTCTCTATATCAGATGAGAGGATTATCTAGTTCAAAAAGAAATATTATATACCTGATGATGCTGGATTAAAGATGGCTATATTACCTCTACTCGGTACATCTTGGTTCAACCAAAATGTATTGAAATTTGAAGTAGTATTATTAATGGCGTAGATTGAAAGTGGATGTAGCTAAATTCGTCAAAAAATGTTTCAGTTGTCAGCAAGTCAAAGTGGAGCATCAACGACTTACTGATATATTGCAACCATTCATAGTTCCTCAGTGGAAATGGAAGGATATCACTATGAACTTTGTGATGCGACTTCCTAAAACAGTTAAGGGTCACTATTCTCTCTGGGTTATAGTTGATCGACTGATCAAATCGGCAAATTTTCTCTCTACAAAGACTACATATACTGTGGATCAATATGCTTGGCTTTATGTTTAGGAGATTTCAGATTTCATGGTACGCCCATTTGTATCTTGTCTGATCAAGATACACGTTTTATCTCTAAATTTTAGAAAAATATAGAGAAAGCTATGGATATTCAGTTTAAATTTATTACAACTTTTCATCATCAGAAAAATGCACAATCAGAAAGGACGATTGAAACCCTAGAGGATAGTTACGGGCTTGTGCTATTGATTTTTAATGGTATTGAAGTAAAAACCTGCCATTTGTGGAGTTCGCCTACAACAAAAATTATCAATATTCGATTGGGATGACATCTTATGAAGCTTTATATCGTAGAAAGTACGGATCTCCAGTGCATTGGGATAAAGTGGGTGAAAGAATACTTGTTGGCTGGATATTTTGAGGCAGACTATTGAGATTGTTGCGTAAATCTAGAAAAACATTCTTACGGCTCAGAGTGGATAGAAAAATTGTACTGATTGGAGAAAAAAAAATTGGAGTTTACAGTAGGGGATGAAGTTTTCTTGAGAATCTTGCAAATGAGAGGCGTGATACTTTTTTGAAAGAAAGGAAAGTTGAGTCCAAGATTTATTGACCCAGTTGAAATCTCAAGAAAAGCGGGAGAAGTCGCTTATCAGTTGAATTTGCCAGATTCGTTCAAGCAGGTTCACTATGTATACCTGATGATGTCGCCGCCTTTCGTAGACGAACCTCCATCGACGACAACACACTCTTTGTGTGTTCGGGTCTGTGACGAAGAAGAAGAAGAAAGAATGAGTTTTTAGTCTCAACTCATGAATCAGTGAACCAAACCAATCGGTTCACTTAAAGGTGGATCAGATTCGATCCAATTGAACGAGACCTGACACAAATTTCGATCAAAACTGACCCGAATCGATCTAAGAATAAATCGGTAATAAATTTCTGCCTAAATTCTTTTAAAATAGATATATTGAAGTGAGAAATTAATATCAAATATTTTATTTAGGCAGAAAAAATCCTGAAAGTTGTCCAGATCGATCTAATTCGACCATATTTGACATAAGACTATACGAAAGAAACTTTTGCATTTTTAAAATTTGATTTATCTAAGTAAGAATTTAATACCAAATATTTTATTTAGGTAGAATAGTATTTGAAATTTTGGAAAAATTTTGATAATACTCAACTCTCGAAATCCAAGTAAATGAAAATATCATATTTCAGCATTTTGGTTATGGTCTTATATCATAAAATTTATGTTATTTTCTTATAATTTTTTTATTACATGATTCTAATATTTGATTATGCATGTTTAAACATTGACATAAAATTGTATAAAGATAAAAATTATAAGAAATCTTGTATGTGTATGAAAATGATGTAATTGACGAAAAATATATGATAGCAAGCTTGAACGAGATGACTACGTGTCAACGCCAATGAGATGACTATATTTGAACGAAAATGAGATAACTATGTCTGAAAAACAATGAGATGGTTATATCTGAACGAAATTGAGATGACAAATCTTAAACGACCATAAGATGACTAAGTTTGAACGAAAATTGAAAAATAAATTACAAGCAGTATGTAACTTTTAAGTCAGGATTCGATAAAATATAATGTTAATTTTGCACATGCACGTGTTTTTACTTATTGAGTTATTTTCATATTTTGTAATTTTGTGATGTAGTTGCGTTTTTATTTAAGCAATAAATGACTTTGATCAAGAATCTTTGAGAGGCAAGTGATGAGATAGAAGGAGAAAATATTTTTTGGTCGGAGGAAAGAGATTAATTTAGTATGTTTCAGTTTTCGATGATATTTTATATTTTTATTTTTGTTGAAATATTGAATAAATTATATTGATTTTTTCGTTAATATAATTTTAAAAATTATTTTAATTCTGTATTTATTTTAATTTTGACTAAATTATTTAATATTTGACTGTTATTTTAAAAGATTCTATGTACTTAATGTTTTAGTTATTATTTAAAAAAATTTTCAATATTATGAAATTAAGTTTATAATACTTGAATTTAAACCTAATCGGATAAATTAATTTAGAAATATTTTTAAAATTTCAAATTAGGATTTTAGGTAGGGAAAAATAAATTTCAAAATTTGGGTGCGTGCATGCATGCATGTTTGTGAACGAAAATCACGTTAAAATAACATTGCTTAAAGAAAGAGAGTCATCAATGAATGGGTTGGAGTTCGTATGTAACCGGTAACGTCAGGCTCAGCAGCCTATCCATGTCTCGCGCGCTGGCCCGTCCTAAAGCCAGGTTTAAATTTTTTACTATTATTGGGCTTAGTCTGAACCTATGTTTACACACACGGGTCGACTTTGGGCCTCATCCAAAGTGCCAACCTTCAATCAAAGAGCAAAGTGTTGCGGTGGATGCACAGCGCAACGTCACTTGTGTTCTGTTAAGAACGTCATGGCTTCTAGAAGCTAGTGTGTTTAACAAAATCTATATGTTTAACAAAATTTGGTCATACTTAGTAAACTATGATTATAGCCAAAATTGTATTTACTTTTATTGGAAAACATGACTTTACAGGAACAATTTAAGAACTTAATCCTCATAATTCGAGCGTTTCATCATCTACGATAAACATCGAAGTTATAAAAAATTTCAAACTAAATAAATGACAATGAAAAGTTATTTTTAGGATTACACGAGAAGAATGTATTTAACTTTCAATACATGATCATCCACAAATCAAATAAGTTTTCTTTATATAATCGCACGTCGCATCGATGAAAGATGAAATTATGATTGAATCATCTAATGTAGACAATGTGATAAGAAATGTTATTTTAGATGAACTTAAAAATTGTATTATGTTATCTAAAATATATTGTTTGAATTTAGATAACGCCACTAATAATGATATCGTTTAGATGTTTCAAATCTCTGTCTTAAATCGTCATTCGTGTTCATTGTTGTGTGCATATAATTCAATTGGGTAAAATTTATTTTAAAAGCTCAACTATAGAGGTCCCGACAACCCAAACCTTGAAATAAGTTTGTGAACAAATTGAATCTTGAACTATTCACAGTTAAAAAAACTAATAAAAATTCATGTAGTACATGTGTCAAATTACCATTGGGTCTCTCTCTCTCTCTCCCTTTTCTTCTGTGGGTATCAAACAAATACTGAGATTATAAAAGAATTTTCCCAAAAAGGGAGAGGGAACTGAGATATCCATGCAAACTTTTCGTAGTATTTTTTGAATTTAACTTCTTGACGCAGATGCAAATTTACCTCTTCGAAATACACATCACCATCATCAAATGGTCCAAAGTTCATAGGTCTGTATAGGGCCAACGTGGTCCAATCTGACTTTGAACTAGGTAGTCATAAAGTCGATTCGAATCAAATAATGATTTCTCGTCACAATTGATGGAAATGCATATTGCAGGCAGGGAGAAACTCTCTTATATTCCTGGCGAGACTAAACCACTTTAGAACCAAAAGATCGATTCAAAAAATGGTATGCTGAGAATCAAAAGGTGAAGAACAGCGAGCGCTATTTGCAATTGTCAACAAGTGATGGAAATATGGAGTGATTTGTCAAAAGGTTTTTATGATGGAAGTGACAAATTACAGGTTCTAGATTTGGAGAGATTCCAGGCGACAAACCAATTCTAGATTTGGCAAAATATTAGGTAGTTCGACCAAAGTAAATATATCGTGCAACACTAAAAAGAGATTTTAGAAGTTCTAAAGTGGCAACAATGACAACTCAAAACAGATAAATAAACATACAAATCTACCTTTAAATGCACCAATTGAAGTCAAACTAAACAATCTAAATATTGTCGCTATGAACTCGTTGGATATCCCAAACGGCAGGATCATAATTGTGCTTCTCAAAAGAGAAATTTTCAAGAAATACTAAGAATGTTGTTGAAACAAATACAAATAATGAAGTTACCAGGAAGGACTCGACGTTGTAACAAGTGAATACGTAGCAAACTGTAGTAAAGTTTTAAATTTTTTGGTTTTTTGAAAAATAGTTTTTAGTTAATTTGAGTAAAGCTTTCAATTTTTTGGTTATTTGAAAAATAATTCTTACTTTATTTGAAGATTTTGACATGTCTAGTATCTTGTATAAGTTCATAGAACTTCATTTCTATTAAAGCTCATCTTCCTTTTATGGTCATACATTCTACTGTCCGGAGTTCTTCTAAATTCCAACTTTTATGATGATTGCACCAGGATCACTTGGTTGTGGTTAATGAAGTCCAAAAAATTAATGTGAACATGTTATTTCAGAAATTTCATAATTTGGTCTAACGCTCAATATGGTGCACATATTCAAGTTATGTGCAGTGATAACGGCGGAGAATATCAAAATTTTGAACTTCAGTCATATTTGGAGGCACATGAAATTATTAATCGAGCTACTTGTTCCAATACACCATAACAAAATGGGCCGTGAACGGGAGATTGATATGTCATGAGAAATTGTTCAAACATCATTAATTGAAGTTCATTTGAAATAATCCTATTGGGGAGAAACACTTATTTCTGTAACATGTTTAATTCACGGATCACCTCAAACTCTCTTTAATTACAAGCTCTCACTGATTCTTTGGCTGCCCCAACTTTACCAAATTAAATCTTCACAGTCTACCTATTTTGTCATGCTTAGGTGGATTGTCTTCTTTTGAAATTCTATTTTTTGTGCGTCGATTTCTTTGTTTGTTTCTACATCGCTTGTTTGAATCATTCTTGATTGGATCAAAAATGTTCGATTGAGCCTTTGAAATTGTCCTCATTTTGTCATATCACCCTAATAATAATATTATTATTTTTTATTATTAATTTTTTTTTTTTTCTCTTCCCGCGACGCTTTTCTTTTCCTCCCCTCCTCCTTTTCTTTTCTTTCTCTTCCCAACACCTCCACCATGATTTGATTGTTCACAGTGCAAGGTAAGGTTTTTTGTCAATTTTGGTTGGATCGTTAATGAGAACGGAGTCTTTAAAACTTGTTGCTAGAAAGTTTGGTCAAAACTTCAAAAGCTCGCCGGCCATATTTCCAACATTCAAACTTGGCTCGACTACTCTTTAGAAAGCTCTGGTCTAGAAGAATAAATAGATGTGAGGATCTTCAAAACGGTAGCGAGAAGCAATTGTCAGAGCCTCGTAGGAAAATTGCGTCCTACAGCTTTAAATGCACTTTTCGGCCGATCTAAATGTCGCCTTGGAAAACCAATGCCACCATTGGATTCAGGAACAAGAAATCTATAAAACCCATTTGGTTTCGTTCCCATTTGAAGCCATTTGCTGTCGCCCAAAAAAGCCATTGTCGTTGGAAAGTCACCATTGCTGGTGTGCTGATGTCACACTGACGTCCCCACGACATGACATTGACCTACTAACACATCTTTGATTGATGACGTGCCATGTGAGGTGTCATTTTGTCTGTTGACTTTGACAGGAAACTTTGCCTATCTTTTTGATCCGCTAAACGACATTAAAAAATTATCGAATCCTATTTTTAGAATGTTATCATTCTGAACGCAATTATTTTACACGTAAATGGAGGTGATGTCCTAAACTTTATTATTAATTGTTTGAGTTAAAAACTTCCAAATTAAGTTGGTTAATGTTGTTACTAAATAGATTCAAAATTTATACAAAAATTAAAAAGTTTTGAAGGTCAAGCATGCATATTGAAACCTCAAGTTTAGTCTCTGTCGCACTAGTGAATTGAATATTTGTTAGGTCAATTGTCATTTGTTTCTAGTTGGCATTCTTAGTATCGAGTTAGAGCTCATATTATATCCCTAATGTTTGGATTGAAATTTTGATGGAGGTTTGAATTCTAGGTTGCAAAGTTTGGTGTCTATATCTGATAGCGCCTTGTGGCTAGTTAGTAAAATTATGGTCATCATTGAGTTAGGAATTTTATCTTTTTACATTGCATTGCATGTTTTTTGAAAACTATTATTTTAGTGGGTCGCCACTTATAAAAGTATGATAGGGCATGTTGCTAGCATGTTAGTTTTATACGTATATATACGTATGATTTTGTCAAGTTTATTTTCAGTATACATGATTATAGTTTTGTTGTGACATGTCGAGGTATGAATTCTTTTGATGCTATGGGTAGTTTCGGCATCAAAGTATCATGTGGCTATCCTAATACACCTTCTAATGCGTGAATGTTGTATTTTTTGCATGTACGGAAAATGACAGTAGGACAGTGATGATGCACTCTTTGAGTTTTGAATCCCTAAACCTGATCAGGGTGTTGATTGTGCTAGTGATGTCGTGGTTGATTGTCGATCGCTGATCACTCAGGTGACAAGCTAGATATTAGGATTATAGTCATAGTTTCTTTCGGTCTCATAAGATATTATTTGGTTTTCGGATCACCATTTTTCTGTGACTTGGGCCAGAGGATTCTTGGGTGACCCTCTTTTTTTACTATTGACTTTTTTTTGTAGAAAACGTGATGTTCATTTTTTAACGTAAAGCCACCTATGTACGTGACATGTTTTATAACTACTTTGACGCGAGAAGGGATCCTAAATGCTTGCAGAAGACGAAAATAATAACAAGTGTTCGGTACTCAAAGAGCACCCCAAAAAAGACGCTAAAAACACGTAAAATAGAGAATAACACTTGACAATGGAATTGAGCTTTCTAGGATATGAGTAAGAGAGCAAACCTATTATCGTACCTCAGAAGGTGTAGGAGAACAGAAATTGGGCAGAACAACCCGTGGCTAGCCGATAAGCAACTATGGGTGTTTTCGATAATGCTTCTTTCCAAGAAAAGAAACAACAGTATTGAGGATAATTTTTCCCACTTTTTTCTTAGTTCCTACTTTAGAGAGTCAGGAGAGAAGGATGAAGTAAAAAGTTAACCAAATAACTGTGAACTTGCAAGGCAATGGCTAACCTTTGGATGTTGAGCATCAAAGACGAAGGACATGAAAACACCTCACCGTACTCTTCCCTTTTTTGATGATAAACTCCCTTGGATTAAAATTTGCCAAAACACAATCGGTTCAAAAGAAGCTTAAGTAGAGGAGGCAGAAAGCTGCTGGAAAATCTAGAAAGGAAAGAAGAAAAATAGTCGTTGGAGAAAATATAGCTAGTTGACGTAAGGCCCATCCATGTGTGCGTGTTGTCTGCTTGTCGCGCGTGCCCCTTTGGTCTAGCTCTCGTTCGTGCGCCCCAGCTGCTGCTGCTCGTGCACACCTATTGCTACTACACGTGCCTGCTTAGCAGTGGCGTCCTATCCTATGCCTACCTTGTTGCACCCATCTGCCTCCCACACCCATCACTTGATCTGCATCTTCTTTTGTGAGCCAATCCTTGATCAATCAAACTTTTTTAAAGCTAAACAAAATATGCAAAAATCCTAAACCATAATAAACCTACAAGTTGCTCAATTACAATTAAAGAATACTAAAGTTTGCCAAATGCTAAGATTTACCAAACATAAAATATGTGAATAGCTTGTTACACAATTTGTTAATGGGAAGAAAAATTCCTCTTCAACAATAGGTGTGATTGATTCCTCATCCAAGCTATTAACCTGCAAAACTTAATAGATGGTTAAAAATAAAAGGGTTCGACCATGGGTTTGGCCAAGGTCGACATGTGCCGATCTTAGGAGCATCAACCTCACTGAGAGCTCGTAGAGCCAATTTTGATAAAAGGAAAGGAAAGAGATTTCCTTAACAGTTTTGTAAACTCATGCATAGTTTTAAAATATAATCACGTTTTGAAGTGAATATAAAAATCCATTTCTAAAACAAGATGCATTAGGTATAACATTTCTACTAAGTTAGTCACTCACCCTAAAAGACCATTCATTTCTTCCAAGTTAGGATCATGTTGGCAGTTGGTGATGTTGTTCGTGCTGATGTAGTCTTCTTGGTGATGACCTCTCTTGATAATGTATCTTTATTTGTTTCTATTCTTATTATTCTTGACCTATATAAGTAATAATTTGGGTGTTTGGTATTTTATCTCTGTACAGTTATCTTCTTTGGATTATTATCGCGCTATGATATTTTTATATGATCACTATGTAGACTTCATTCCATTTCTTGTGGGCAAGGGTTCAATCTAATAAAGTTTTCTGTTGTATTCCTTATCACTAGTTTGAGCAGTTGGTTTTCCTTAGAAATCAATAGGAGTTGGGAGAATTGGCCCAGAATGGCAGAACCAGATCGAGTGATTTGGTCCATTTTACACATGGCTCAGTTCGGGTATTGTTCCAAGATCCCTAGAACTACGATCAACTGTTCTGGGTTAAAAATCGCCTGAACCGTGGGAGAATCGACATGTGGGTCAATCCGATTTAACCTGACAAAAATTATTAATGCTACTCGACCCAATTTCAATATGAAATTCACTCCTTAGTCAACCTAACCTAGCCGATTGACTAACCCTAATTTATTTTATGTTTTTGTTGAACTTGTGCAACCAACCCCTCTCTCCCAATGCCTTATCGTTGCAGTTCACCCCTAATTCGTAGTTGTTACAACCATACCTGCTCTTCTTTCTCTCTCTAAAACACTTTCTCTCTTCACCTTCACAACATAAGAAGAGGCCAAAAATGGGTCTTCGTTAAAGAAATGGAATGAGAGTGGTGGTATGGAGGTGGTGGATATCTTACAACTTTGTAAATTTGTGAGGATAAAAAATGGAAGAAACGTTTTTGACAGAATATGCGACGAAGAAGATGCTAAATCAAGAGAGAAACAATTGCGGCTGGGTATTTGAAAAGACATTTGAGGATTATATTAGGGTTTCTCGAGCTTGTGAGGTATATTTATATTTATTTTAGAATTACAAAAAACAAATATATTTTAATTAAGAACTGAACTGGAACCGAACCATGTTCCGGCTCCCAAACCCATGGTTCTAGTTCTAGTTATAGATCCATGGAACAGTGGGTCAAGGTTTCGATTTTGGTTCTAGGGTAGAATCAAACCCAACCAAACCACGCCCACCCTTATAAATCGGGTGGTTCGACACAACATTTCTATCTGGTCCACCCTCAAGTCGTGATAACAACAATCTGAACATGAGTGGTATTACTTTGGACCATGGTGATAAAGAAAAATTAGAATTTTGAAGAAGTGATTGATCGAGAAGATAAGAGTTCACCTTGAGACCCTTGATGACCATACTAAACAATTACTGAGAACGTTTTTAATTTTGTACATGAAATACCTAAGAAACAACTATCAAACTATCTCACTAGACGTATTCTTAGACTTATATATGAACCTAAGTTCTCTAGTAAAATTAAGAGCCATGATGTTCCCAACCATTGTCTGTCAAAATGAAATAAGTCATTTATAAATCAATTATCTATTATGGATAATCTTAACACTTTGCAGGAAGCCTTAGAGAACCCAAGGTGGAAAGTTTCTATCAACAAGGTGATGAAATCTTTACAAAAAAATTAAACTCAAGACATTGTTGATTGTTTGGTAGGAAAGAAACGAGTATGGCGTTGATGGATTTTTAGAATAAAGTATAATGTAGAGGACACAATTGAATGATTTAAGAAAAAATTGTGGCAATAGGGTATACAGAACTAATTGCATAGAGACATTTGCACATATAGCTAAAATAAATATTGTTAGAGTATTGTTGTCTTTAGCTGCAAATTTAGATTGACAATTACAATAATTTGATGTAACAAATACATTTTGCTTGAAGAATTACTTGAAGAAGTTTATTTGGAATTCCCACCAAGGTGCATTAAATAAAAACACATTGTGACGGCCCAACCCCCTTCAGCCTCGTGCCCCTCGGGGTTGGTGGGCCTTGTGCCCTGCTGCAGGTCACCTCATGACCTTTTTCTCATAGCGAAGGAATTTTTACCCTCCCCAGTATTCAAACCCATGCCCTTCCAGCTAAAGCACATGGGCACCTAATGCTGGTACCACTTGAGCTAGCCCTTTTATGTGACGGCCCGACCCCTCTCGGCCTCGTGCCCCTCAGGGTTGGTGGGCCTCATGCCCCGCTGCACATCACCATGACCTTTTCTCCCTGGCGAAGGAACTTTTGTCTTCCCCAGTATTCGAACTCATGCCTTTCCAGGCTAAAGCACATAGGTACCTAATGTTGGTACCACTTAAGCTAGTAGCTCAAGTGGTTACCAGCTCTTGTAGCCCATGTACTTTAGCTTGGACGGGCATGAATTCAAGTGCTGGGAAGGGCAAAAACTCTTTCGCGGGGGAAAAAGGTCATGAGGTGACGTGCAGTTGGGCACGAGGCCTTCCAACCCCAGTATTACAAGTAGAGTATGAGGGGGGTTGGGCCGTCACACACATGGTCGAAAAGCCTACAGATTGAAGACTGAAGCAATCTCCAAAAGCATTGTTAAGATGATTTGCACCGTCTATGATAGCATTTCAATACAATCAAAGTAATTCATTCTCTAAAAAAACAACGTGATAAGATAAGTTTATTCATTATATGTCACAGCCCATAGGCAAATCTAATAGAATGCCAAGTCGGATGACCAGATGTAACACCCCGAGAAACCTCACGTTCCCGGTGCGCTACAGTACGCCTACACACTAAGACATACTAAAACTTGACACCACTCACTCAATTTAATAGCACTCTCATTTTCAAATCATATTCAAAAGAACATTTGTGAGTATAGTAAAATTTTCGACTCGATTTGAAAACAACTCGTGTCCTGAAGAGGGAACACGACATCCTTAATATAAAAATACGCAGCGGAAAAGAAAACAATTTAAAATAGTTTTAAAATAAAACGACAAGACTCGAAATCCTAGGAAGGAGTCCAACACACCCCTCGAACTACACAAATTCGGTGCTACGCACTCACGTATCCACTTCGATGTCCCACGCGCACCCTCGCGGTGCCGCACGTGCCAACACAACATCATTGCGTCTCGCGCGCGCTCACAGAGCCGCGTGCCCCACGCACACTGTCTCTGTACAGCACGTCCGCGCGCACGCCCTCACCCGGTGCGCACGACCCGTGAGCACCCGCAGGGCTGCGTGCCCCGCGCACCTGCGATCACGCCACACTCCCACGCTCATCTACACTTCTCTAGCATTCACTATACACATCCCGACTTATTCCATATCCTTTCGACTCCCAACCCCTCTCCCGAAATTTCGGCAGAGTAATGCCTAAAAACTAGCTATCCCAAAAATTAAAACTCTGCACACAGTTCACCAGAAAACTAGAAATATCTATCCATCAACCATCCAGAGAAAATTCTATAACCATTTCGAAATTTTAAGACAACAAGTCCATCAACTACAAATGAAGAAAAATCCACAGTACAGAGTATTTCCAAGCTCCTACATGTAAAGTATACGCGTACGTCGCCAAAATGACACGCACTCCATAAACACCTATACAACCGACGCCTATACAACTCATCTCATCAACTGTACATCAACACAGCAAAAGAAAATCCCGCAAAAGAATCAAGCCACCACCTACCATCCCCACGGGTCGGGTCGCCCTAACAAAATCCGCCATCCGGTGCTCGGTCGCACGCCGCCAACCGTCCTATGCCTCAGGACTAGGCTCTCGAGGCTCACCAGCAATATCGTCAACAACTACACCATAGATCACACAACATAAGCCTAACGCTCAGTAAGTAGTACAATATGAAAGTAAAAGCCGACAATGCAATCCTATCACATGCAGTCTCTACACTCACACTCATGTTGTCACATCTGTGATGCGTAGTGTAACCATACTAGGGTAAGGAGGAACCCAACGCCACCTTACACCTTGACACGTCGCTACCGTCCCGGACTCCTCAGCACCGAGGCCTACAAGCTACACACACGCATCACCACACAGCAACCACATCAGGGTGAGGGTGTACCTCGCGCCACACTACACCTTGACACGTCGCCCCCGTCCTAGCCTCCCCAGCACGGGGCTACAGTTGCCACACACACGTTTTGCGACAGCCCAGTCGGCCCACTACTCTAGCGGAATTCGCGACTGGTGTTGCACCGGCCCACACACTAGTAGGATCCGCGGTACCCCTGCCCATCATCCTCATCGTCAACACATACAAGCTGCGTGACGGCCCAACCGGCCCACTCCGCGAGCAAAATTCGCGGTTGGTTACGTACCGGCCCACACACTAGCAGGATCCGCAGTACCACCGCCACGCGTCTCACCACTTACACAAAATATGCTCAAAACTTTTTGTTCCCGTTTAAAAAAATGATGTATGTCAAACAATACGCACGCACGCCACAATCAATCACAAAATTCCTAAAGTTCTACGGTGTAGGCTCACTTTGGCAAAACACATGCATGCACTACTTATCTGGCGTTCTAAGCTCAATTGACGCACAGCTTCGCCAAAAATGCCTCAACCTAAAACACAAACAATCACTCATAAATTTTCGCTTCAAAATTCACCAAATAAATTAAACATAACATTCCTTAACCAAATCCATGAAATTCCAGTTAAAACGGGTTACCAATATGGTTCGGTCGAAAACCAGCTCAAACTTTAGACGCGCATAACTTTTGCGTCCGTTAACAGAATCAAACGATTCAAGTGGCTAAACGTCCCCTTAGAAACCAAGTTTAACATACTGAGACAGATTTTAAAATGGTAAGCTACAGATAGGTGAAAAACACCAAAAACCGAATCTGCCACTTTTATCCAATTTCACATTTTTGTTTTCTTCAACCAAAACTCACTCAAAACTAGTTTTACGCATAAAAAACAGCCATGCTACTATCACACGTCACAATTCTATGAAAAACGCTCACTAATTTGATTTGGACCAAAATCCGACATAAACTTCCGACGTGCATAACTTTTGTGTCGGATATTGGAATTGAATTATTCCAACGGCCATACATTCCTCTAACCACCTATTTCAACCCACTAAAAAAGAATTTAAAACGATCAACCGAAGCTGGGCCGAAATGGACAAAACAGAACCTGTTCGTGCACAAAACAAAAATCCATTTTTGATTTCACTTCAAATTCCAAAATTTCTATATACAGTTAACTACATTCACACCAATTTAGCATAATCTGAACCACAAATAAGAGAATTCGAACATGTACTTGAATTCCGGCTCAACCTCTCCTCGGCCATTTTTTTCCTCCCCCATCGGACATCACTGTCCATTCACTAGACACCCACATTCACAGCCTAATTCGACCCCTACACTGAGCCAAACCCTCAGAAAAATTGGAAGGAAACGAGCTTTCACGCTCGGTCGACAGGAACTGAAACAGGGAAGGAGTTACCTGGGATATTCAGCTCGAGAAGAACCGCACCCGCATCTCCCTTTCGGCTCGCTGGAACCCTCTGCGCACCGGCGTCTCACCCTCGGTGATCAGTGATCGTAATCCCCCTTCGCGGTCTCTCTCTCTCGCGCGTCTCCTTCTCGGGCGTCGACGAGCAGCAGCAGCAACCGAATGGCTTCCTCCCGAAGCCGTTCGGCTGTCATATATATTTTTTATTTTAATTAATTAAAATTATCAAAATGCCCTCACGTGTTTTTATCGTCCGTAACTTCAAAATTCTCGCCCTCCCGACTTTAAAATTTTTGAAAACCATCACAAACTAGACTCCGAGTTTTATAATTTAATTTACCCGTTAAAATATTTCTCAGAACTCCAACCGAGATTAAGTTAAAAATTTCAAAAATTAGAGTTAAAAATCTGAAATTTTCCGGGTTATTACACCAGATCTTAGAGAGGACCCATCGCCTTGCCCAATGCTTGGTTCGTAGTGAAAGATTTAGACACAATTTAAAGTAAAAAAATTAATACAATGATTACAGATATAATAATAATACGATAAACAGTTCAATAAGTCCCAAATATTCAAATCCAAATTATTTAATCTTATACAAACACAAATCTAAGATAAGTTCTCATCAGTGAAACTAAATACTTAAAGCAAACTAAACACTCAAAGCGAAGTAAATAAAAGGGAACTACTTCCGAATTCAAACTACTCACTGCTCTTGTTCGTTTCTTGAAAGGGAGGGGTCGTTAGAATGAGTGATTAACTCAGTGGAAGCGTTATATTAAATGCATGTAAAACTTCTTTTACCTTTACTTTCAAAACATGATGAGTTAATAAAATGATTTTCAAAATATCTTTCCATGAAAATTCATTTTCATAGTTTTAAGTAAAATTGGCTCCACAAAGTCATCTAATGAGGCAGTAAGTCAAATATTGTCGTATACATAGACGACTATAAGAAGATACATCATCATCGTACTTTTATAATTAAATATTTACCTTAGTGAAATAAAAACATCACTTAAGGACCCATTCGACACATCAAAATAGAAAAGTGGTGACAGAAGTCCAACAACACTTCATGAGCTAGAAAGAAGTGTTGGCTTAATAAGGATTAAGTATAATTGTTTCGATGATGAAAGTGTTTTTGAGATAGACACTATTCTAAGTTATTATGTTATTGGATGATTATGATTACGTTTGGATATGATAAATAAAGTGCTTGATATTGATTTGAAATACCTTTATAGATGCAATTTTATTGAACTAATATATTTCGTTTAATTCCACTTACTTAACAATGAAGGGTATAGAACTTAGATGCAAAAGAATATGATAAATAACTCAAGGCATTGACCGGTCGTTCAAAGTATCGCCATTAGGCCATTTTGCAAATATTACAGAGAGCTCAAGGTGTTGATTGCCAGCATAAAATGTTGACTGCTTAATTCACAAAAAACCAAAGGTGTCGACCGCGTGATCTACCACAGTGTCGACCAGGTTGTTGAACGACCTTAAAACAACAGGGTTGTTCAATGACTTTAAAACTTACACACAATGGTCATTAAGTGTGGACCGATCTAAAGAAGTGTCGATCGACAGTCGGAGTTTTAGAAGACCTTTATAAATAGAGGAGAGCAGCCTTTGGGAAGAAGAATAATTTTTGAGAAAATTGCAACGAAATGCTGCCAAATTTTTCTCTTGAGTATCTACATCTTGTTCTAACCCTAATACTCTCCAATTCCCACATTTGTGATTGTTATAAGTTGAGAGTGTGATATTGCATTCTATTGTTGAACCTTCATTTGTATATCAGTGAGCTAGAAAAGGGTGATGCTCTTGAATAGTTGGAAAAAGTTTGATTGACAATCGCAAGCTCAATCAATGAAAAGAGTGGCGCCCTACAATAGTTGAAAGGTTTGGTTGGCACTCAGAAGCGCAATCACTTGTAACCAAAAGATTTTTTTGAAGAAATCTCCAAGGAGGAGCCTTGGAGCGCGGACGTAGGCAATTTGACTGAACCGCGTTAACAATTTTGTCTGCATTCTCTTATCCTTTTCTTTTTACTATATTGGTTATCATTGCATATTGTTTTTAGTTCATTTAATTAAGAGAGATAAAACCTATATAGAAATTAAGATTTTTTAATCATAAGAAAAAGCGTTAATAACCAAAATTTCACCACTCCCCTCATAGGAAAAAGGGCGTCTTTTTTTGTAACAGTCCAACCGTACAGGTGAGTTGGAGGGACTTGATGCTCGTCTGCAAGTCACCTCATGGTCTTTTACCCTGGCAAAGGAATTTTTGCCCTCTCAAACTCTCGAACCCATGACTTGCCAGGCCGAATTACATAGGCTTATGAGAACTGCTACCACTTGAGTTAAAGCCCATGTACTTTAGCATGGCAGGTCTTGGGTTCAAGAGCTGGGGAGGGCAAAATATCCTTCGCTAGAGGGAAAAGATTATGAGGTAACGTGCAGCTAGGCATCAGGTCCCTCTAACCCACTAACAGGGGTTGAGCCGTTACAAATATAGCCCTCAAAGCCTCATCAAGTAATCAAGTGAAATCTGATAAAGAAAACGATGATGAGGAAATTGCCTTCATCACAAAGAAATTCAACAAGTTCTTTCAACAAAAGAAATGGCAAGAGAAAAAAGAAACTATGAAGTTGATTGTTATAAAACCAAAAAGGTACCTAAACGCTTGAAAAACAAAGTAATGAAAGCCATATGGGATGATAGTAAAGAGGACATGTCATTCGAGAATGAGGAAGTTTCAAACATATGCTTTATGACAAAGGAAAACAGGGTATATGATTTTTCAAGTGACTTAGAAGAAAATTTTGATGAAGATGAATTACTTAAAGCATTTGAGGACTTACATAATCAATATAATATTCTCATGTCTAAATATAAAATGCTAAAGAAGAGAATGTTGATATTGTGAAGAAGCATGCATTTGAGTCATCTTTGCTTGGAAAAGAAATTAGTGAGTTACAAAGAGAAAATCTTGATTTGCAAAATATTGTGCTTAATTTTACAAATGGTAGTAAAAATTTGAATATGCTTTTGGGAAAACAAAGGGTTACATGTAATAAAGTTGACATTGATTATGATTCTTCTCAAAAGGCTTATAAAAATTTCTTTGTTGCACCATCTACATGCCATGTGTGTAATGAAATAGGCCATAAAGCTTTTATATATCCGTTGAAATTTAAATCATAAATTTTTTGATCAATTGAAATGGGTTCCTAAAAAAACCAAAATTGATGCAGGACCTAAAAGGATTTGGGTACCAAAAATTCGTGTCTAACTTTTCTTATTAGTTGAAGAATTTCCCATAAAAGACGAAAGTACCTTTATAATGGGGGATCAAGGCATATGATGGGAGATAGCCAAAATTTCACATCCTTTACCGAAAGAAAATAAGATATGATCGTGAAATTATAGGTTTTGATATTAAAGGTATGCTTTTAACAATATTAGTTAGTATGTGCTTTTCTTTGATAAGTTAAAGCGTAATCTCTTGAACTTTAGTAGATTATATGATCAATGATATTTGTTATTTGGAAATTTGCATGATTATGGAAAGTTCAAATAGAAAGTTTATCTATAGTTTATTTATCCTCTATACTTATTAGTGTTTGAACTGAAGATTTTATTTTATTTCTTATTAATCTTCTTGATTTGAAATGTCTATCCTTAGTGTCATTGTTATACTTTTGATTTTTTTTTGCTCTTGGTTATTATGTTATGGTAATGAGTTCTGTATATCTACAATTGGTATATCTTTTTAATCACGATTTTTCTTTTTAATGACCGAAAGAGGGAAGAGAGAACACAAGAGTTACTCTGCTTAATTTTTTTTTAAAGGGGAGAATATAATCAATGTTCTAATGATATCAAGTCTATTAGTTTAATTACCGCTTATATTGAGCGGGAGAGCATGTATATATATTAAGAAGAAGAAAATTGTTAGTGTCACTATGCTCTAATTCCTTTTACTTTGATGGATTTTACCCTTGTTCTAATAGTTAATCTTTATGACAATGACAAAGGGGAGAGAATAATACGAAGAAGGATGCATGAACTGATGGGGAGTTAGTAGATATAAATGTATAACTTAGAATAAACGTTGTCATCATCAAAAAGGGGAGATTGTTGGCTTAATAAGAATTAAACATAATTTTTTTGATGATGAAAGTATTTTTGAGATAGATATTATTCTAAGTTATTATATTATTATGATGATTATGGCTACATTCGGATACGATAAATAAAGTACTTAATATTGAATTAAAATTGTAACACCCCGCGAAACCCCGCGTTCCCGGTGCGCTACAGTACATCTACACACTACACACACTAACACTTGACATAACTCACTCAATTTAATACCCCTTTCGTTTTCAAATCATTTTCAAAAGGACATTTGTGAGTATGAAAAATTTTCGACTCGATTCGAAAACCACTCGCGTCCCGAAGAGGGTACACGAAGTCCTCAGCATAAAAACTACGCAGCGAGAAAAGAAAACCATTTAAAACAATTCAAGATAAAACGGTAAGACTTGAAATCCTAGAGAAGAATTCAACGCACTCCTCGAACTACACATCCCGGTACCGCACACTCATGTCCCCACTTCGACACCCCGCGCGCACCCTCGCAGTGCCGCACGTGCCAACTCAACGTCACTGTGTCTCGCGCACGCTCACAGCGCCGCGTGTCCCACGCACCTTGCCGCTGTACAGCACGTCCGCGCGCACGCCCTCACTCGGCGTCGCAAGACCCGTGAGTACCCGCAGGGCCGCGTGCCCCGCGCACCTACGATCACGCTGCACTTCCACGCTCATCTACACTTCTCTAGCATTCACTGTACACACCTCAACCTATTTCATATCCTCTCGACTCCCAACCCCTCTCTGAAATTTCGGCAGAGTAACGCCTAAAAACTGGCTATCCCAAAAATTAAAAACCCTGCACACAGTTCACCAAAACTAACAGTATCTATCTATCCATTATCCAGAGAAAACACCATAACCAAATCAGAGTATGAAGACAACAAAAATCCATCAAATACAACTGAAGAAAGTTCACAATATAGAGCAATACTATACTCTAACATGTAAAATATATGCGTACGTCGCTAAAATCACACGCACTCCATATAGACCTATACACTGACGCATATACAATTCATCTCATCGACTGTACATAATCACCACAAAAGAAAGAAAAACCCCCAAACCAACCAGGCCACAACTTACCATCTCCACGGGTCGGGTCGCCCTAACAAAAATCCGCCATCCGGTACCGCGGTCGCACGTCGCCAACCATCCTACGCCTCTGGACTAGGCTCTCGAGGCTCACCAACAGTATCGTCAGCACCTACACCACAGAACACACGACATAAACCTAACGCTCAGTAAGTAATGCGATATGAAAGTAAAAGCCGACAATGCAATCCTATCACATGCAGTCTCTACACTCACACTCATGTTGTCACATCTGTGACGCGTAGTGCAGCCGCACCAGAGTAAGGAGGAACCTCACGCCGCCCTACACCCTGACACATCGCCACCGTCCCGGACTCCCCAGCAACGAGGCCCACAAGCTACACACACGCATCACCACACGACAACCACATCAGGGTAAGGGTGTACCTCGCGCCACTCTACACCCTGACACGTCGCCCTCATCCCAGCCTCCCCAGCACGGGGCCACAGTTACCACACACACACGTTTCGCGACAGCCCAGGCGGCCCACCCCTCGAGTAGGATCCGCGACTGGTGTTACACCGGCCCACACACTAGTAGGATCCGCGGTACCACTGCCCATATCCTCACCGTCAACACATTCACGCCGCATGACGGCCCAGCCGGCGCACCCCTCGAGTGGAATCCGAAACGGGTGAAGCACCAGCCCACACATTAGCGAGATCCGCGGTACCACCGCCACATGTCTCATCAGATACTCAAAACATGCTCAAAACCATTTTCGTTCACGTTTTTAAAATATGATACATGACAAACAATACGCACGCACACCACAATCAATCACATAAACCCTAAAGTTCTACAGTGTAGGCCCACTTGGGCAAAACACATGCATACACTACTTACCTGGCGGACCGCTCGCTTAATGCACAGCTTCGCCAAAAAATGTCTCAACCTAAAACACAAACAACCGTTCATCAATATTTATCTCAAAATCCACCAAATAGCTAAAAATAACCTTCCTTAACTACACTTATGAAATTCCAACTAAAACGGTCTATAGGTTTAGTTTGGCCGAAAACCAACCCAAAGTTCGGACGCGCATAACTTTTGCATCCGTTGACGAAATCGAACGATTCAAGTGGCTAAACGTCCCCTTAGGAACCTAGTTTAATATACTAAGACAGATTTTAAAACGGTAAGCCGCAGACAAGCGAAAAATGCCAAAACTTGAATCTGCCATTTTTTTATAAAATTTCAACTTTTGTTTTTCTTTAACCAAAACTCACTCAATTCAGCTTTACGCACCAAAAACAGACATGCCATTATCACACGTCAAAATTCCACGAAAAACGGTCACTAATTTGACTTGGACCAAAATTCGACATAAACTTCCGACGCGCATAACTTTTGCGTCGGATATCGGAATCGAACGCTTTCAGCGGCCACACGTTCCTCTAACAACCTATTTTTAACCCATAAAACAGAATTTAAAATGATTAACCTAAGCCTAGCCAAAACAGCCAAAAAGAGAATATGTTTTTATACGAAAAATAGCCGAAAATTCATCTTCGATTCAAATCTCGCAAATTCTTTCACCAAACAATCACATTTCGATCTACCAATGCGCACATCAACAATTTGGAGAGTTCCTACTTAGAAAACAGCATGGCAGCACCAACAACCTTCACGGTTTTCTCCCCTGAAATGTAGAGGGCAAAAACCAAAGGGAAACTCCCGGTTTCCGGTCGATTTCGTCGCGGGAGAGCCGAGCCACACACTGGCTCCAGCACACGCACACATTACACTCTAAAATGCTCCGACGACCGAGTCCTACTGTCGGGAATCCAAGAACAACCAAGCTTCCACACTCGGTTGACAGAGCCAAAGAAAACAGGGGAGGACTCACCTTCGGTTTTTCAGCGCGGGAAGGCAAGGTAGCTCCTCTCTTCAGCTCACCGGAGTACTCTGAGCACCGGCGTCTCTTCCTCGGCGGTCGGTCGTCAGCGATTTCTCCTCCCCGGTCTCTCTCTCGCTCTCACTCTCTCGGCCGCGCACAGCACAGGGTGGAATGGCTTCCACCCGAAGCCATTCCACCTTCTTGTTATTTTATTTTATTTTATTTTATTTTAATTTAATTACAAATTACCAAAATGCCTTCACGTGTTTCAATCGTCCGTAATTTCGTTAATTTCTGACCTCCCGACGTTAAATTATGAACACCGTCGCAAAAGTAGGCTCCGAGTCTAAAATTTAAATTTCCTGTTGAAATATTTCTCAAAACTCCGACCGAGATTAAAGTAAAAATTTCAGAAATAAAAAATTCAAAATTTAAAATTTCCGGGTTATTACAAAAATACTCTTGTAGAAAGGCATTTAATTGTACTATTATGTTTCGTTTAAAGTCGTCTCAGTTAACAATGAAAGTTATCGAACTTAGATGCTAAAGAATATAATAAACAGCTCAAGGTGTCGATCGATCGTTCAAGGTGTCGACTGTTAGGCCATTTTGCAAATATTACAAAGAGCTTAAGGAGTTGACTCCTCGCATAAAGTGTTGATTGCTAGAAAGAAGTGTTGACCACACATTGTCACAGTGTCGACGAGGTTGTTAAACGGCTTTAAAACTTACATGCAATAGTCACTAAAGGTAAATTGATCTAAAGAAGTGTCAACCGGCAGTGGGAGTATTAGAAGACCTCTACGAATAGAGTAGGTGTGCAGTTGTGACTATTAATTTGGGTAATTAATAAAGATGCTTGAGTTGAAATTGAGAAGTATAAAACACGTCATATGGATCCCAATGAACATGAATTTGCACATCAAAGAATGAAAACTATCAATCAATGGTATAGTGTCATATGTCACTTTAAGATTAGTGACTAATCATGAGATTAAAGTATAATTAAGAAAGAGTAATCATGATTAATTATGGTAATATTGAAAATTAGCTTAAGTTAACTAATCAAAATTAATTAGTTTAAGTAACGTATATTTAAGAGATAATAGTTCATGATATTTGTTTTAGAATATTCATAGATGGAAGGTTAAAATGGTAAATTTTGAATGACAAAATGGACAAAAGGGTAATTATACCTAGGAGCTCTCTTGAAATGTGCAAAGAAGCTAAATAATCATCACATTTCATGCTGAACAAGAGAGAGAAAGTGACGTGGTGATGGCCTGCAAAAGCCGCGTTCCAACCCACAAAATAGATTAGCACATTCGGTGCTCGGCTAAACAGAGGATACCGTAAAATAGGCCAAAAGATCGAAAAGCAAATGGACTCCAAAACTGATGAAATTTTAGAAGCATCTCAACTTATGATTGAAATGAGGCATCTTAAAATTTCAAAGCAAAATAAGTAGTGGAAGTGAAGTTATGCAAGAAAATCCGAGGTTGTCCGATGAGCAAAAGTTTGAGCTTTTGGCATGCATTTCTTTCCAAGGAAAGAAATGACAACCTTTGAGAAATAGTTAATCACCTTCTTCTGGTTTTCAACTCTTGAAAGAGTGAAGAGAATGATGGAAAAGTAAGAACCTACCAAGCAACCTTGAGCTTGGAGGTAATGGAGGCGTACTACTCTCGGGTGTTTGATACACCGAGGCTTACCTTGAGGTAACAATCTTCTCAGTTTTTCTTAAGCAAACAACAAGTATTTCATTCAAAAACTACTAATTACAAACACCAATAACTACTCTTATATATACCTAAGGTGGCTGGAGTTGTGGTTTAAGTTTGGAGCTTAAAAAGAGCCATTTGTGTAGGCCAAAGGTTAGTCAAAAAGTGGTAGCTCACTTGTTGCTTGAACGGACCATATTAGCTTGATCTAAGGGCTGGCTAATGTCATATCATCCATTTAAGTCTTTTTAGAGGTAGCTCCAGTTTGCACCTCCAAAGTGCAGAATTGCTTTGGCCGAAAGAGGAAGTGGTCCCCCCCCTTTTGGCGTGCGATCGCTTCTCCACACATGTATGCATTTGCATGCTTCTTCAGATAATGGTTCAACCAAATTCTTGCCACCACTAACCTAACATTCGTCTAATCCTAATGCTTAATGAATGCATGCAATAATAAAAATCACATCAAGACTAATGTTTGCCATCAAAATACAAATAAGGGTAATGTTTGCCCAAAACATAAAAACTAAAGTGTTCGGTTACAGTTTGATTTTAGGGAAGACAAACTCTCCCTTCTTAAGCTTGATGTGTTTTCTCCCTTGTCCTCCAAGTAAGCATATGAGGTTGCTCCATGTCTTATGCAATTGACTCGCACTTCAAGTCTTCACATATGAGATCACCTACAAAAAGATTAAGTTTGTTAGAAATAGATTCGATAAAGCTTGGGCCTTAGTTTGTGATCGAGTGATGACCCTCTAGGACATTTCATCCTCCCCAAGTGATTGAGGATTTGACCTCAAATCCTTTAATTCGGCCTCCTCGATGTCTACCTCATCTCCTACATAATGTGATAGATCCTGGATGTTAAAAGTGGCCGACACTCCGTAGTTTCCCGACAACTCTAACTTATAGGCATTATTGTTTATCATTTTTAACATCTTAAATGGTCCATCGGCTCTAGGGAGTAGCTTTGATTTCCTTTTGGCTGGAAAATGTTCTTTTCGTAAGTGCAACCAAACTAAGTCACCTTCATTAAATATAATCCCCTTACGGCCTTTGTTTGCTTGCTTGACATAGTCTTCGTTTTTCTTTTCTATGACTTTACGCACTGTTTCGTGTAATTTCTTAATTTATGCCACCTTGTTGGCTCC
Organism: Begonia peltatifolia; assembly: GCA_022433055.1. Classification (NCBI taxonomy): domain Eukaryota; kingdom Viridiplantae; phylum Streptophyta; class Magnoliopsida; order Cucurbitales; family Begoniaceae; genus Begonia; species Begonia peltatifolia. Next base: position 1,819,052 of record CM039526.1, on the reverse strand, counting down.
TATTGGGTTTAGTAAATCCTTAAGCGGTAAAGGCACAAGATCTAATGGTGTGGAGGGGTTGAATCCATAAATGACCTCAAAGAGCGTCTGTTGTGTAGTGGAATGGACACTCCGGTTGTAGGAAAATTCCAAAGTTAGTAGGAGAGTATTCTAGTATGATAATTTCTTTCCTGTAATGTTTCGTAGAAGGGTACCTAAAGTTCTATTAACCACTTCTATTTGGCTGTGGGTTTGGGGATGGAATGACGTAATAAAACATAACTTAGTCCCTAATTTCTTCCATAATGTTGTTCAAAAAGCACTTGAAAACTTAATGTCTCTATCTGACACTATAGAATGTGGTATACCATGTAATCAGACAATCTCCTTAAAGAACAAGTCAGCTATAAGGATGGAGTCATCAGTTTTGGCATAAGCAATAAAGTGTGTCATCTTGAAAAATCTATCTACGATTACCAAGATAGAATCCTTACTTTTAGTGGTTTGTGGTAGTTCTAGAATAGAGTCCATGCTGACCTCAACCCAATGGGGAGTTGATACTGGTAAAGGTAAATATAATCCTTGAGGAATGACTCTACTTTTGGCTTTCTTACATACCACACACTTTTCTACTAAGTGGTGCATATCTCTCATCATATGAGGCCAAAAGAAATGCTCCTTAAGCATTTCAAGGGTCTTCTTCTCCCCGAAATGACTAACTAAGCCCCCACTATAAGCTTCCTTAACGAGGCACCTTCTCAAACTTTCATTGGGAATACAAAGTCTTCCCACTTTCAATAGATAACCATCCATGATACGGTATTCTCCTTCAGCTTTATTTAGGCACTTAGTGTAGTGTGGTTCAAAGTCAGGGTCGGATTCATAACTTTTCTTGATCCACTGAAATCCAAAGAACCTAGTTCCTAGCTCGGTTAGAAGGATACATTTCTTAGAGAGTGCATTGGCGACTCTATTGTTTTCTCCTTTTAGATATTTGAGGGTGTAAGGAAATCTTTCTAAAAATTTCAGCCATTTTGCATATCTCTTATTTAACTTATGTTGACTTTTTATGTCTCTCAATGCTTGGTGGTCAATGTTTATGATAAATTCTTTTTATCAAGAGATAGTGTTGTCATTGCTCGAGTGCTCGTATGACGACATAGAATTCTTTGTCATATGTGGAATAGTTAAACACTGCTTCTTTAAGCTTTACACTAAAATATGCAATTGATTTTCTCTCTTGCATGAGAACGGCTCCTATGCCAATTCCAGAAGCATCACTCTTGATTTTGAACACCTTGTTGAAATCGAAAAGTGCTAATACGGGTGAATGGCATAATTTGTGCTTAATCAACTCAAAACTTTGTCGACAAACTAAGGTACATGCAAATGTTTTCCCCTTCTTGGCGTAGTTAGTGATTGGTGCAACAATAAAGCTGAAATCTTTGATAAACCTCTTGTAAAACGAGGATAGTTCATGGAAGCTACGTACTTCGAATATTCCATTAGAGTAGGCCAGTCCTTAATGACCTTGATCTTATCCTCATTCGCTTCCATTCCATTTTTAGGAATGATAAGCCCTAGAAAGTATACTTTATCTTGGGCAAATGAGCACTTGCTTAAGTTGCTGAACAACTTGGCATTCCTGAGGGTTTGAAATAGGGTATTAAGGTGATTGAGATGTTGTGGAAGGTCTAAACTGTACACCAATATGTTATCGAAATAGACGACAAGGACTTTTCCAAGAAATTCTTTAAGCACATGGTGCATTAAACATATGAATGTACTTGGGGCATTGGATAGCCCGAATGACATGACCATCCATTCAAACAGCCCATACTTTGTCTTGAAGGTCGTCTTCCGCTCATCGCCTTTTTTCATTCTTATTTGGTAGTAACCACTGTTAAAGTCCACCTTTGAGAATATGGATGCTCCACTAAGCTCATCCAATATGTCTTTGAGCATGGGGATGAGAAATCTATACTTAACCATTATTTGGTTAATAGCTCGGCTATCTATACACATTCTTAACGTTCATTCCTTCTTTGAAACTAACAAAGTTGGCACTACACACGGGTTTATTGATTCTCTAATATTGCTATTGTCTAATAACTCGTAAAATTGATTTTGTAATTTCTTGGTCTCCTCAAGGTCCGTCCTATATGTTGGGTGGTTTGGTAGCATAGCTCTGGGTTGTAAATCCATTTGATATTCTATACCACGCAAAGGTGATAAATCTTGGGGTAACTCTTCAGGGAAAACATCTTGGAACTGCTTAAGTAAGTTTTGTACTGGAATAGGTATATCTCCTAGTTCCATAATTTGATCTTTGAATAGGATCATGATTAAAGGATCTCCTCTTTGCACAGATGTCTTTAACTCTTTCTTGGTCATGAAGAGACTTGCCTTGTTTGTCTCTTCCTTCTTAGTCGCATCATTCTGAGTTATTTGCTCGGGTTTTATGGGTGCTAACTTAAACGTCTTACCTTTGAACTTCAAAGAGTAGTAGTTTGAAAAACCATCATTGTTCACTTTACAGTCATATTGTCATGGACTGCCTAGAAGTAGGCGGCTCGCACTCATTGGCCCTACGTCACAAAGGACAGAATCCTTGTACTTACCTAAAGCAAACTTGACAGTTACTTTTGCTTGGTCACCTTGACATCATTTCTATCGTCTAACCATCTTAACTTGTAGGGTGGGGATGTGTACTAGTCTCTAGTCCTAATTTGGTAACTATTTCTTTGGAAGCTACATTAGCATAACTTCCTTTGTCAATGATCACTGAACATAACTTGTCATTGACTAGGCAATGACTATGAAATATGTTTTCACGCTGACAGTCTTCTCCCGTATTTTTAGATATGAGAACTCATCTCTTCACCATTAGTAGAGGTCCTTTTAGAGCGTGAACGACTCCATCCTCAGATTCACTCTCTTCTTCACTTTCTATTTCTACTTCTTCTTCTTGTTTTTGTTCATTCTCACTTTCAAACTCCCCACTGTCTTCCTTAATTATCATTACACGTCGTTTCGGGCGTTGAGCCATATAATGGCCCATGCCATGACACTTATAGTACTTAATTTCACATGCTCTTAGTCTATCCGCATTTTCTACTATAGTCATACTACTGGACTCTTTAGGAACCATGGTCTTACTGCTCAATTCTGTAAGAGGCTAGTTATGATGGAAAAACTTCTTTCCTTCAGCCTTAGTAAGGGTTTTGTTGATCTCAAGTGGTTTGGGGGAAAACGTAATGTCTAGAGACTATAAGGGATGTAACTCTACTGTGTCTCCAATGTCTTGGTTCAATCCACATATACATCTGGCTAGAACCTATTTCTCAGGTTCTTCCATTTTTCCACAAATTTTGAGCATCTCAAATTCCGTGAGGTACTCTTCCACTGATAAATTTCCTTGTTTGAGGTTGGGTATTTGTACGAATAGTTCTTGTTTATATTGGTTAGGCACAAACCCCTTCTTCATGAGTGCCATCATAACTCTCCACGTGGTAATGGGGTCATTTCTAATCTTTTGCCTCTGAGACTTTATGTTAGCCAGCTAAAGTGCGGCATTTCTTGAGAGTTCGTGTGACACTAATTAGATCTTAATTTTGTCGGAGTATTCATGGTAGTTAAAGACTTTTTCTACTTTGTCCAACCAATCTAGGAATATATCCTCATCACACTTTCCATTGAATAAGAGAACATGTAGCTTAACACTCCTAAGGTCCTCATTATCTCTCCGATGGCTTGGACGAAAATTCTCTTCTTCATCTAAGGTCCACTCGTTTTCATCAAAGTAGTCATAGTTTTGGAACTATCTCCTTGGGTTTCCAATCCCTTCATCATCTTTGGAAGGTTTTTGGTCTTGAAACCTTCTCCTAGGGTTCTCGGTTGTCCTAGGGTTTTTAGTTCTTCTTCTAGGTGTGATCTCTTGAGAGGATTCTCTACGGTTGTTTTGACTTATCTCATCAATAACAAATTTTAAGTGTAGGCTTACATCCTTAAGTTGTTGGCCTAAGCCACTAACTTCTTTAGCTAAGCCATTAAGTTGACCTTGTATGCTAGACTCTCCTCTTTGATGGGTATGAGTCTCGGTTTAGGGTATATCCTTACCCCGATTCAATTCTTGACTTACGTCTTGGTTTGGTTCATGAATAATTCCACTTCTAGTCTTCATGTTACTAACCTAAGTATTAAGAAAGGGATCTGATTAGTCATGTGTTTCCAATCTTCAATCTTAAAACTCTAATCCATAGGATGGTGATTGAGTTACTTACCATTGTTTTTTTTAAAATAAAAACGGAACAAACTCATGAAAAAAAAAGCAAGTTAATGATAAAAATGACAAGATTAAATCCTTAAAACCTTCAGGACACATGCATACATAAGAAAGAAAATACCAACAACCAAAAGTGATAGTTGATTTTAAGGTTTGGATTTTCTTTTTCTTGACTTTAATGAAAAAACAACAAGCTATCCAAGTTCAAATTTCTTTTAAGCAACAATTAACAAATGTTTTAAGATGCTAATCCTTTATTGAAGTCTAGGTGATATTATATGCTTGCTTCAACGTTCAAAAATAGAAAATAATAACACTAAGCATCAAATTCCTCTCGGTTATGGTTAGATTACATAAAACATATTCGTGCAAGTTTTATGACTCGGATATTGAGCAAAATAATAAACAAAGTTTCAAGCAATGACTAGCAAATTCAGTCCTTAAATTTGAGAGGATGATTGTTAACATAATGGTGAAAGAAAACAACAACAAAACTAAACAAATTTCACGTTCATTTCATGCTCATCTCGGTTTTGTGCTACAACAAAAAGTACACCCCATTAACCAACAAAAACAGCAAGTTAGAAACAAGTTTTATGAAGTTAAACTAACATCCTCAGGTCTTAATTAGTGTTCTGGAAAGATAAACATTCAATAATATGCAAAACACATAAACACACTGTAACACCCCGAAAACCCACACGTTCCCGGTGCGCTACAGTGCATCTACACATACACACTAACACTTAACATAATTCACTCAATTTAATACCCTTTTGTTTCCAATTTACTCTCCTCTTTTTTTTTTACTCGATTTGAAAACAACTCGCGTCTCCCCTTCGACACCTCACGCACACTCTCACGGTGCCGCACATACCACTCAACGTTACTGTGTTTCGCGCACGCTCACAGCGCCACGTGCCACACGCACCCTGCCGCTGTACAGCACGTCCGCGCGCACACCCTCACCCGGTGTCGCACGACTCGTGGGTACCCAACAGGGCAGCATGCCCCGCGCACCTGCGATCACGCCGCACATCCACACTCATCTAAACTCCTCTAGCATTCATCATACACACACCTTGACCTATTTCGTATCCTCTCGAATCTCAACCTCTCTCCCGAAATTTCGGCAGAGTACCGCCTAAAAACTGGCTACCCCAAAATTTAACCCTGCACACAATTCACCAGAATCCAACAATATTTACCTATTCATCATTCAGAGAAATCATCCTAACCCAAATCAGAGTAATAAGACGACGAAAATCCATCAAATACAAATGAAGAAAGTCTCCAGTATAGAGAAATAACATACTCTAACATGGAAAATATCCGCGTACGTCACCAAAATCACACGCACTCCATATACACCTATACACTGACGCATATACAACAATCAATCCCATCCTCCGTACGTAATCACTGCAAAAGAAAGAAAACCCACAAACCGACCAGGCCACAACCTACCATATCCACGGGTCGGGTCGCCCTAACAAAAGTCCGCCATCTGGTGCCGCAGTCGCACGCCGCCAACCATCCTACGCCTCAGGACTAGGCACTGGAGGCTCACCAGCGGTATCGTCAGCACCTATACCACAGAACACACAACATAAGCCTAACGCTCAGTAAGTAATGCGATATGAAAGTATAAGCCGACAATGCAATCCTATCACATGCAGTCTCTACACTCACACTCATGTTGTCACATCTGTGACGCGTAGTGCAGCCGCACCAGGGTAAGGAGGAACCTCACGCCACCCTACACCCTGACACGTCGCCACCATCCCGGACTCCCCAGCAACGAGGCCCACAAGCTACACCCACGCATCACCACACGGCAACCACATCAGGGTAAGGGTATACCTCGCGCCACTCTACACCCTGACACGTCGCCCCCGTCCCAGCCTCCCCAGCACGGGGCCACAGTTGCCACACACACACGTTTCGCGACAGCCCAGCCGGCCCACCCCTCGCGTAGGATCCGCGACTGGTGTTGCACCGGCCCACACACTAGTAGGATCCGCGGTACCACTGCCCATATCCTCACCGTCAACACATTCACGCCGCATGACTGCCCAGCCGGCCCACCCCTCGAGTAGGATCCGCGACTGGTGAAGCACCGGCCCGCACACTAGCGGGATCCGCGGTACAACCGCCACACGTCTCACCTCATACATCAAAGCATGATAAAAATCATTTTCGTTCCCGTTTTAAAAAAAATATGATGCATGTCACACAATACGCACACACACCGCAATCAATCACATAAACACTAAAGTTCTACAGTGTAGGCCCACTTGGGCAAAACACATGCATGCACTACTTACCTGGCGTCCTAAGCTCGCTCGACGCACAGCTTCGCCAAAAGAAAGCCTCAACCTAAAACACAACAAATTTCTCATCAGTATTTATCTCAACATTCACCAATTAGCTAAAAATAACCTTATCTAACTACACTCATTAAATTCCAACTAAAACGGTCCATTGGTTTGGTTTGGCCAAATACCAGCTCAACGTTCGGATGCGCATAACTTTTGCGTCCGTCAACGGAATCAAACGATTCAAGTGGCTAAACGTTCCCTTAGGAACCTAATTTAACATCCCAAGACGGATTTTAAATCGGTAGGCCGCAGATAGGCGAAAAACGCCAATAACCGAATCTGCCATTTTTATTAAAATTTCACATTTTCACTTCCCTTCAACCAAAACTCACTCCCAACTAGTTATATGCATCAAAATGGCTATGCTACTCTCACACGTCGAATTTCCACGAAAAACAGTCACTAATTTGACTTAAACCAAAATCTCGCATAAACTTCCGACGCGCATAACGTTTGCGTCGGATATCAGAATCGAACGATTCCAGCGGCCACACGTTCCTCTAACAACCTATTTTTAACCCGTAAAATAGAATTTAAAATGATCAACTTAAGCTTAGCCAAAACAGCCAAAAACAGAAACTGTTTTTATACAAAAGGTAGCCGAAATTCATCTTTGATCCAAATCTCGCAAATTCTTTCACCAAACAATCGCATTTCGATCTACCAATGCACATATCAACAATTTGGAGAGTTCCTACTCAGAAGACAGCATGACAACACCAACAGCTTCACGGTTTTTCTCCCCAAAAATCGAGAATTTCCAATCGGTCCATTGAACAGGCACCGCCTCCCTCATTCC
>CM039526.1:1761107-1811598 GCA_022433055.1 Begonia peltatifolia | reverse complement strand
CAGCTTCACGGTTTTTCTCCCCAAAAATCGAGAATTTCCAATCGGTCTATTGAACAGGCACCGCCTCCCTCATTCCTTCTAATTTTGTCCCCTACTCCCTTGAAATGTAGAGGGTGACATGATCCCACACTCGGCCATTAGAGCAGGACAAAAAAAACCGAAGAGAAACCCCCCCGTTTCTGGTCGGATTTTGTCGCGGAAGCTAAGCCACCCACTGGCTCCAGCGCCCGAACACATTACACCCTAATGCTCCGACGATCGAGTCCTACTGTCGGGAAAAATCCAAGAACAACCGAGGCCTTCCACGCTCGGTCAACAGAACAAACGAAACAGGGGAGGACTCACCTTCGATCTTTTCTCAGCGTAGGAAGGCAAGGTAACTCCTCACTTCAGCCCACCGGAGTGTCCTGAGCACCGGCGTCTTTTCCGCGGCGGTCGGTCGTCAGCGATCCCTCCACCTCGGTCTCTCTCTCGCTCTCGCTCTCGGCCGTGCAACACTCGGTGGAATGGCTTCCACCCAAAGCCATTCCATCATATGTTTTTTTTTTTTAATAACAAATACAAATTACAAAACTGCCCTCACGTGTTTCAATCGTCTGAATTTTCGTAAATTTCTCGACCTCCCGACTTTAAATTCCGAAAACCAATCGCAAAAGTAGGTCTCGAGCCTTATAATGTAAATCTTTCCCGTTGAAATATTCCTCAAACTCCGACCGGGAATAAACTAAAGATTTCCAGAAATTAAAAATAAAATTTAAAATTCCCGGGTTATTACATTGGTAGACCGAAATGTGGATGTTTGGTGAAGAAGTTGGCGAAATTGGACCGAAGTTGAGAGTTCGGACATTTTTTTTGTATAAGACCAGTTCTGTTTTTGGGGATTTTGATAGGGTTACGGTTAATTATTTTAAATTCTGTTTTTGTGGGTTAAACTAGGTTGTTAGAGGCACGTATGGCCGCTGGAATCGTTCGATTTCGATATCCGACGCAAAAGTTATGTGCGTCGGAAGTTTATGTCGGATTTTTGTCCGAGTCAAATTAGCGGGCGTTTTTCGTAGAAATTCGACGTGTGATAGTGGCATGGCTGTTTTTGGTGCGTAAAGCTAAATTTGAGTAAGTTTTGGTTGAAGAAAAACGAAAATCTAAAAATTGGATAAAAATGGCAGATTCAGTTTTTGGTGTTTTCACCTGTCTACGGCTTACCGTTTTAAAATCCGTCTTAGTAGGTTAAACTAGGTTCCTAAGGAGACGTTTAGCCACTTGAATCGTTCGATTTCGTTGACGGACACAAAAGTTATGCGCGTCCGAACTTTAGGCTGGTTTTTGGACGAATCCATTTTGGTAACCCGTTTTAACTGGAACTTCATAGGTTTAGTTAAGAAATATTATTTTAGTTTATTTGGTGAATTTTGAGACGAAGATTGATGGGTGATTATTTGTGTTTTAGGTTGAGACACTTTTTGGCGAAGCTGTGCATCGAGCGAGCTTAGGACGCTAGGTAAGTAGTGCATGCATGCGTTTTGCCCAAATAGGCCTACACCATAGAACTTTAGGGTTTATGTGACTGATTGTGGTGTGCGTGCGTACTGTTTGACATGCATCATATTTTAAAAAACGTGAACGAAAATGGTTTTGAGCATGTTTTGAGTATGTGGTGAGACGTGTGGCGGTGGTACCGCGGATCCCACTAGTGTGCGGGCCGGTGCTTCACCAGTCGCGGATTCTGCTCAAGGAGTGGGCCGGCTGGGTCGTCATGCGGCGTGAATGTGTTGACGGTAAGGGTGATGGGCAGTGGTACCACGGATCCTACTAGTGTGTGAGCCGGTGTAACACCAGTTGCTGATTCCGCTCGAGGAGTGGGCCGGCTGGGCTGTCGCGAAACGTGTGTGTGTGGTAACTGTGGCCCCGTGCTGGGCAGGCTAGGACGAGGGCGACGTGTCAGGGTGTAATGTGGCGCGAGATACACCCTTACCCTGATGTGGTTGCCGTGTGGTGATGCGTGTGTGTAGTTTGTGGGCCTCGTTGCTGGGGAGTCCGGGACGGTGGTGACGTGTCAGGGTGTAGGGTGGCGTTAGGTTCTTCCTTACCCTGGTACGGCTACACTACGCGTCACAGATGTGACAACATAAGTGTGCGTGTAGAGACTGCATGTGATAGGATTGTATTGTCGGCTTTTACTTTCATATCGCATTACTTACTGAGCGTTAGGCTTATGTTGTGTGTTCAGTGGTGTAGGTGCTGACAACCTTTCCGGTGAGCCTCGAGAGCCTAGTCCTGAGACATAGGGTGGTTGGCGGCGTGCGACCGAGGCACCGGATGGCAGATTTTGTTAGGGCGACCGGACCCGTGGTGGTGGTAGGTGACGGTGAGATGCATTGGGTTGTTATTTTCTTGTCGGGTACTTATGCGGATAGGGGAGTTTGTATAGACGTCAATTGTACAGGATTGTATAGAGTGGTTGTAGTGTTTTGGGGACGCGTATGTATTTTTATATGTTAGAGTGTAGTATTGTTCTATACTGTGAATTTTCTTCATTTGCATTTGATGGATTTTCGTTGTCTTCATACTCTGATTTGGTTATGGTGATTTCTCTAGATGATGGATAGATAAATACTGTTAGTTTTTGGTGAACTGTATGTAGGGTTTTAAATTTTTGGGATAGCCAGTTTTTAGGCGTTATTCTACCGAAATTTCGGGAGAAGGATTGGGAGTCGAAAGGATATGGAATAGGTTGAGGTGTGTATGGTGAATGCTAGAGAAGTGTAGATGAGCGTGGGAGTGCGGCGTGATCGCAGGTGCGCGGGGCACGCGGCCCTGCGGGTGCTCACGGGTCGTGCGGCACCGGGTGAGAGCGTGCGTGCGGACGTGCGGTACGGAGGCAGGGCACGTGGGGCACGCGGCGCTTTGAGAAATAGTGGATTCTCGGCATATCATCCTCCCGGGGTTGGAAAGGATTTGATCTCAAATCAAAAGCCTTCTCTACTTGGAGTACCAGTACCCCACATTGTTGTCCCTTTCTTCCTTGTAAGTGAATATGCTTAGATTAGATAGTGGTTAATTTAAAATCCTTTCCATTAGACTTGAATGAACTTGGTTCATTGTAATCTTCATACATTATCTTCTTGTCCTACGGCCAAGATGTGTCAATATAATTAGGATTCTTATTCAAGACACTTATCGATTCAAAGTGCTTGATGAAAGGACCTTCCTTTAAGGATTGCGATATTCCTTCCTCTTTAAGGGTTGAGGGAGTTAAAGGCCCTTCAATAAAATTTTCCTTTCGAGTATGAATTTCCTCCTCATATTCCAATGTGTATGCCTCCTCTTTTAAATACAAATTCAGCGAGAATTTCTTTTGAGGGAGGATCTCTTCCTCATTCTTTGAAATGACTAGTTCCTCAACATACGCGTATTCATCCAAACCATTCGAATCACCCAAGAATCAAGAGAGCTACTTGTTGGTGTAGGCTCTACAAAAACCTCTTCCAACAACTCCACCCGATTGTCAAGTATTGGTTCACAAGAATCAACATGAGTTTTCTCTTCCTCAATCTTGGCTTGAGTATACTCCACATATGACTCAGAAAGTCTTCTACATCACATTTAGCCTTCATCAAAAGTTCATACATTTTATCCAATTTATCTTCAAAAGAAGGTGTAGAATTTAAATCATACTCAAAATCGTGTTCTTGCTCTAGTGGCTTTTGTATAAACGTTTTTTCAATTACCCTTTTCAACAATTTCCAAGTGCTAATTTTGGTATCACATTTCTTCTTCTTTTAGACAATAGATTCTCCCACCGATAACTAGCATAATTGGTGAACTTTCTAGAGGCTGCTCTAACCTTTTCCCTTTCCGAATAATCACTACAAATGTAAAACACTTCAACTATTTTAATCTAAGAAAAATATTTATACATATCAATTGATCCTCTAAAAAAGGAATTTATATCATATCATGGTTCATTTCCAAAAGATCGAGTGATAACTGAATTCTTGGATGAACTAATTTTTTTTTTGGACGAAAAAAAAATTTGACTTGTAACAAAAACAAAACTTGGTTTAATAACCTCGACAAGAATACCAACAAAAGTAAAGTAAATAATCAAAGAAAAATACAGGGCTCTGATACCAAATAACGTGATTTGAGTCGATAACTTGTGTGCCAACACGATTACTAGTTTTTCCTCGGATATGCAATTGACAATCACCAGAGCATACTAAATCTTTAACAAGCACAAGTAACGAAATTCTTGTTCAAATGGTATGAAATTTTAACAGAGTCTTACACAATAGATGAAAGAGAACCCCTCAAAATTTCATATCTAAACTTGTTGAGACCAATAAGTTATACTTGAAACAAAATAGAAAATCTATTCTCGGATGAAGCAGATTTATGTCCAAAAATTACCCAACTTCCAAAAATTGTAACTATTGATTGGCCAAACCAAATGCGTTGAAATTTTTAAGGGATCTTGCTCCAATAGTTGACAAAATAATCTTAAAGTTTCAGAGTTTAAATCGTGGCATAATATGAGATATGATAGAGAAGGCGTTGTTTGTTCGAGGAAGTGATAGCAGGCACTTCTCGACTTTAAGATTCTTCTAATTGAATAATACTCCAACTTTTTCCAAAAGGGATGTGTGTTTCTACTCTTTTTTCTTGAATTTCTATCTATGAGCAAGATAAAGAAAGAAGTAGCAATAAGAGCTCTCAATTCAATCACAAAATTAGAAACAATTATTCAATACTCTTCAAGGATGTGACACACCGTGTGGGAACCAAAAATAGACTCAAAGAGCTCCAAAAGAAACATAAGTAGACATCAATTTTTTGATTAAAAAATGTTCTCCCAATAATAGCTATAGTAGAGGATTAATAACCCCATAATTAGGTCAAAACATTTAAACAAAAGGAAAGAACAATCAAAGGAAATGATCAGCTATTTCCTTAATGCTGAATGACCACTTGTGCGCACCAACTTGGTGTTCACCTTCTCTCTCCAATTTGTATTGTCATTAGCCCTTGTTCTTTCCAAGTTGTAGCCCTCTTCATTCCTCAATTATTTACAAACTCATAAAAATAAAACAAACATAAAAATGTTACGTTTTCTAGAAAGGAGATTGAACTCGGATTGGCCTTGGGCTTGAGCCTTTTTTTGTGGGAAAAAACCTCTCTATAATTGATTCAATTGATTACGAAAACAACTTCCAAATATCTTGATCTAGCCCATTCTGGAAATCTTGAGATATCAGCTACATTTTTTATAAAGCACACATGTTGTAATAATGTTGGCAAGAAGGTCAAATATGTCAATTAATCCTCAGAGATCAGTTTCACGAGTTTTTTCTTTTTGAAAGTTTAATGTTCTTTGGACATGTGTTTGATAATCCCTTTGAGCTTTATCTTCCATCTATGTTTTACAAAAATCATATCCACTAAGCATTGTTCCCATAATTTCATATCTTTGATGGATTTATCATATGATAATTCTACAAAATAAAAACTAGAAAATATGTTAGAAATAATTTATCCAATATTTGAGAAATAGTATATCTGTGGCACATCAACAAACCTGCATTGATGCACTTATCATGTCATGAGTATAGAAACATACATTGATTTACTTATATCATAGCATGAGTTGTGTGTGAGAAACATATTTCATGCTCATTACGAATAGTTGAGTATGGACTAAAAATTAGGGGAGACTGTTGGTGATGTTGTGAGTTTTCATGTGAAAATGATGAATTATGACATTTAGACAATGATTTCTATTATTATGTGTTTAAGCATATTCATGCATACATAATCATTTCTTACATATGGATGAACAAGTAAATACGATTTGAAATTAAATATTGAATGAAAATATCTCAATAATTTTGTTAAATACAAACATGGGATGAGCATGCATGTAAAATGTACTAGATATTCATATTAAACATAAAATGATTATAATTGAGAGTGAACTGCAAGGAATAAGCTGCACAGGAAGTTAAAGGTGTATGATAATTAATTTCACATGAGAATAGAATATAATTAGTGACATGCTGCCAAAATGGAAAGGTGGCAAAATTTTGTGAACAAACAGATTTCTTGGCACATTTCTAGGCCAATTTGTGGATATGATAACTCGGTCAATTGAAACGTTTTCATGTGATTTTTGAGCAGCACCAACTTTTTTGTGCATAGATAATATCCTCCAAATATCTTGGACAAAATCGACGAAAATCAGAAAATATGATGGAAATGGTTAGAGTTGTTGAAAATTGGAATTTGAAAGGAGCAATTTCAAGAAACCGACTTTGGAATGGATACAAATAAGTCCAATGAATGGTTTTTCACACTATATTTGAGCTGCAATGATAGCTAGATGTGTAAAATAGACCATCTAAATTTTAGAACCAAAGTTGCACTATGAGAAAGTTATGAACAAAAATTTGCAAGTTGGTCTGGAAGATCACCTATTCGTGACGTCCAACTCCAAAGGCTATCTTACGAAGAAGAAATACACCAACTTGACATTTTTAGAGTTTTTATAATCTTACTAGGACTTCACCCCTTAAGGAAGAGAATGACAAAGCTGCACTAGTAATAAAGTTTGTTCACACTCACATAGATCAAGTCCAACTTTTAACACAAACAATTGACTTGCAAACAAACTGGGAAGATTGTTGTTCTTGCAAGGAACCATTCCACAACAAAATAAACAATTTTCTATTATCCAAAAGCCTAAAACATTGCTAAGAGAGGCTTAAGTAGTCTTCCAAAAGTTAGGGTTAGACCCAAAGGGACAAATTAAAAACCGCCCACAAATATTAACCTCCTTGGCTAGAACATGTTCTAAGCAGAATAACACCATTTTATTTTATTTAAAATAAACTACCAATTTTTTAAAACCTGTAAGTAATTAATTTTGCACATGTCAATGTTTCACTATTGACTAACGATGTTTCATGAGTTAACTCGTTTTATCTTTTATAGTCATGTTTGATTTTTTTAAATATTTTAGTCAATTTGATAATTTGATAAATTAGCGTGTGATTAATTTGAGGAAGAATTAACATTAGGTAATTCAGAATTTACTTTGAGAATAATTGGATTACCATTCAAAATTGTGAGGATTACTTAGGAAGTAGTAAAATTAAGTTAAATAGTGAGGTTAAAATGTAAATAGAGGAAAGTTGGATAAATAAGGTTTAGAAATCCTTGCTCCTTTTCGTACGGAGGTGTAGCAAGAGAAGAGGAAGAGGAGGAGAGAGGGTGATGTTTAAGTGAAGGATTCGTCAATTTTTTAGAACAAAATCGAGTTCGCGAGGCTTGGGGCATCATCAATCTTCAAGAAGGAACTATGAGGGTAAGATAGTTTCTCCTCTCTGTTTTAGGTAAGAAGTTAGAGTTTTGGTTTGAGAATAAATTCGAGCAATGGAGCTCGAATTTGTTCAATTATTCTTGGTTGTTTGTATATTTGAATTGTGTGTAGGTGTTATCGTCGTTTGGAGAAGATAAAGATAGTTTCTCCTCTCTGTTTTAGGTAAGAAGTTAGAGTTTTGGTTTGAGAATAAATTCGAGCAATGGAGCTCGAATTTGTTCAATTATTCTTGGTTGTTTGTATATTTGAAGTGTGTGTAGGTATTATCGTCGTTTGGAGAAGATAAATGGCGGGAAAGAGGGAATTTCACGAACTCCCCTTTTGTGGAATTGACTTAGGTATTGACCGATCACATATTCTAGCTAAAACTCGAAGGTCTTAGAAATGTCGATTGGTCATGTATTTCAGTGAGAACATAGAGATTTGAAAGGTCAACACTTCAGACTGCATGACTTCTTAAAATTTGGAAAGTTGTCGACCGCTTTGTGAAAATCTCGACCACTAGTGCATTTTATATTGAAATCAGAGAATTATAAAGTATCGATAGCGAGTTAATCTTAGTGTTAATAGTGTCGTCGATGGGTCGACCGTCACTTACAAGTGTTGACCGCACAACCTTTGTTGTTTACCATTTTGCCTCTTCAATTAACTAAACAACTTAAATTAAACTTAAACCTATTAAGATAATCCACAAATAATCAATGGCTTCGAGTTTCCAAGCTCGAATATAATTTCAACTAAAAATCTTAAACTTCAATCTTAAAAACAGAGAGTAAAAACTTACCAACTCACAAAATTTCTTCACAAAAATTGTTGCATCAGTCCTGTTAACATGATTTCAGCCTAATAACACAACAATATGCACAAAAGATGAACCTCTTTCTCTCTCTCTCCTGCACAAATGGAAAAGGGAGTTCCTATTTTAAAATACTTTTTTTAATTAAAATAAGTCAAATATAAAGTATAAATTAATATATTTTATATATTAAATAAAATCTTTAAATTTTATTTTTACCAAAAATCCAAACGTTGTTAAAATTATTTCAAATTCTAGCAATTTTTTATTATTTTAAAATAATTTTTATTATGTTTTAGTGGTGACTTTAGCTTATTAAAGATTTTTCTTTCATTGAGATAACTATTAGAATTAGGGGTTGGTTATTTTATCAGACGGTTTGAATTTTAATTTTTGATATTAAAGAATATTTTAAATTCTCTCTAGATTTATCACTCACAAACTTCTCATCTTTCTTGAAGGTGGCATTTACAATCTTTTGTATACATTTGGCTTTTATCTCTTTATAGATAACGAGTCAATATCTTCTATCTTCTATCAATATTATAAATTTAGTTCATATGTGTTCATAGATAAAGGATCAAGGTCCGTTAATCGTGTTTGTATTTAAATCTGATTCAAAACAATTTTTATTACACCCTTTCGATCAAACTATTATTGGTGAGGTTTATATCAATCTACCACATCATCTTGAAAATCTTGCGTTGCGGCACCACAATTCAAAGTCGCGACCCTAATAATTTTTCTCTTTTGTTGAACAGTCCTAGGGTCGGTGCATAGATGTTGGTCCAATTGTGGATTTCATGTGCTAGAGTCCATAGATTAAACCTTGAACCAATCTTTTTGGACAAATCTAGTCAATGATCAATTGGACTAGACTTGGACCAAATATGGGTCTCGAAGACTTGAACTAAGTCGGTCCCAATGATGAGCTTGAGCTACACCCAGCGAGTAACAATTAAAAAAAGAGTGGCAACGTGTGTAATATAGTTTTCATCAACAGATATTTTTAACATCAGGTACTAAATTGGAGTTAAAGAGAGACTTATATATTATTCACTAAACAACCCTAAGCATGTAATTACACACTAATTATGATTGAGAAAGAGGAGATTCACATGAAAATTTACAAAACAGTGACTAAGGCTAGGGTTAATTTGTTTAGTTATACAGATTAACCCATTCCATTCCATTAATTACATTAATATTTTCTTGCATGTAGAATACGTCTACATATCCGAATTCTCCGATAAATGGTGCTTCATCCATGCCACCCATAGTCAACGACGAGCTTGGACTGTTGCTCGACAGCCGTTTGATCTCCATCTCAGCCTCCGACAGCTGCTCCTTCAGTTTCATTATCTACAACAAATACAACCAAATAATAACATAAATCTAGCTTAATAATCATCACGTGCAACCAGTCGACCTCTGCCAGCTGGCGAGGCTAAAATCAAACACTTTCGAAACATTAGCAAACTTTTGCTATTGAGTTAGGTGGCAAGCTGGGATTGGTTTAAAGCTTTTCCATTTTTCTGAAATATTAAACTATTAAATTATACTTTCGAGCCTAGAGCTCAAGCACGTTCTATATAAGATTAGATTATACATAATTTAAACTATATATATATGTGCATGTACGAATGACACGTTAGAAGAAACTTTTCTTAGAGTCCTTGTCAATAACACAGTATCATATGATTATCAAATAATGCCGGGATAGACATGATATTTACTGTAATTGATGCAAATTATAGTTCATCTTTTTTGCTTTTGTTGATTTAGATATGTGGTTTTAGCAAATCTCTGTTTGGATAATAAGAAACAAGAAAGAAACTGCTAGAAAATTCTAGAGAGAGAGAGAGAGAGAGGAGAGAGGATACCTCAGATTCAAGCTGTGATTTCTGTACAACAACAGACTCATGAGCTTTCTTCAAAGAACAGTATTCTTCCTCCATTTTCTTGCTCTTCCAACGAGCCCTTCTGTTCTGAAACCAAACGGAAACTGTACGAGGATCAAGACCCAGTTCTGAAGCCAATCGATATTTTCTCTCAGATTCCAGTTTGTGTTCATCTCCAAAGTTCATTTCCAGAAGACTCAGTTGCTCTGCGTTCAGTTTTCTCTTTCTCAACCCCGCAATCTCATTCTCTGGTCTGCTCCTCTTACGACGTCGTTTTAGTCTTCCCTGTCCTACGGCTGCACAAGAAATAAGGGTTTTAGTTATTATACTCACCCAACTCTTTGCGAATCAAGCTAATTTTTCTGAAGTACAAACCTTGTTGAGTTACTATATGGGTGAACTCTTCCTGGTTCGTCTGAGAGAGAAGCACCATCTGATCATCAGTTTGATTATCCATGGCGTCTCTCTCTCTCTCTCTCTCTCTCTCTCTCTAGAATGTGAGTGGAAGCTATTGAAAAAAGGTGGAAGGAGTTTGGGATTTGGGACAGAAGACACGAATTTCAACAGTATATATAGAGGAAACTGATGTGTGATAAGCACAAGCTCTTTCTTTTTTAATGATAAAAATTTAAAAAATAAAAATAAAAAACCACAAAGTGGATAAAGTGACATTGGATTTGAAGTCATTGGAGAAAATTAACAATCATTTACATAAATAAAGCAATAATGGTAACTGCAAAGACGAGACGACTAATATTCAATTATCAACCAATCAGAATCATGGATCCAGAGTACAATCTCTAAGCTCCATCTCTTAGTTTGTGTGGTTTAAAGATATGTGAATGTTTTTTTTTTTTTTTAAAAGGTTAGTTGTATTTTAGTAGAAATGAAGAATCAGGGAGATTTATACGAGCATGTTGAGTTTTTTCATTGCAAAATACATTATTTGCACGTTAAACTTTAAATAACTAATTTTTTAATAAAAAAAATTTTTATAGGTAAGTGAACTATTTAGATTTTGTTATTAATTTATTCATAAAATTCATCACTATATACAACATGTAACGACCCCAATGAGTCGTCACGAGACTAGACATGACTTTCATAAACTTAAACATATTTTTGGAAGTAAAATTTTCCCTTCTTCCACCAAACACCTAATACGCATAATTCATTCTCTAATACACTTTCAATTATTTTAAAACGCTTCTAAACACCATCAACCATAGCATAGTTTTATCATTTTCAAACAACTAAAAAAAAATCTCTAAATACGTGATGGAATTCACGAAAACAAATTACATGGATTCGTCTAGAATCATCCATATCCATACAGACGAAAAAAAAAATTCTAAAATAGTTCCAGAAATATACAGTCCCAAAACATATCTATACATCCTATACAACAGACTATAAACAAATTTCGTAGACACAAAAACGTCATCCACGGGTCAAAATGGTCGCTAGACTGCCTCAACCAACTTCATGAGCTCGTTCCTCCAACTGCTCCTACTCATTAACTTGAGGTTTAAAGTCCTCATCTGTACGGTCAATACCTACATCACAAAGTTTAACTAATGAGCCTACTCACCAAAACTATATCAATACAATAAAATGTTCGTGCTATGCATGATCATTTTGAAAACATGTACATTCATTTAGTGTTGTTAAATGAGCGGGCTAGCTCGCCTGCTCGGCTCGTTACTGTAGCGAGCCGAGCACGCTTGGCTTGCTACAGTAACGAGCGGGTTTGACTCGAACAACACAGACGAGTCGAGTCGACCTCGACAATCCGTGCTCGCGAGCCTGATGAGCCTGCTCGCGAGCCTGATGAGCTTGCTCGTGAGCAGGCTCAGTCATGCCCAACTCGACACTGAGCTTTCCGACGATGGGCGAAGCTGAGCGAGATTTCCGACGTCTCTAATAGAAGCGCAGCGTCCCGAAGCTCGGGCCCTCGAAAATCTTCGATCGTCGTCGGGGTTGGGATAGCTGGGCGATTGATCGTCCAAGCGTTGGGTGATCATTGCCCTGCGACGATGGGCAAAGCTGGGCGAACTTTTCGATATTTCCGATGGAAGCACAGCGTCTAAAAGCTCGAGCCCTCGAGCATCTATGATCGTCGTTGGGGTCGGGAGAGCTGGGCGATCGATCACCCAGCTCTCTGATCACTGGGCGATCGATCGTCCTAGCGCTGGGCGATAGATCGCCAATTGTCACTAGGCGATCGCCCAGATCGCTAAACTCTTTCCGTCGACTGTACTCCCTTCAGTAGTTCGGTCGACTTTTCTGCCTCTCAGTTCAGTAATTTTCTTCCCCTCGATTTTTTTTCTTCTCTCATACTAAACACTAAAGTGTCAAAGAACGGTGATGACCGTTGATGAGAAGCTGAGATTCTGAGCAACGGTCATCAGACCATTGCTGAGAATCAGACCGCTCAGCAACGCAATGGTTCGTTATGCTCGTTGGGCCGATATGGCTAGACTCGTTAGGCTCGCGGCTTGCGAGCCAGCTTGGGTTAGAAATTTTTTAAGGTCAGCTTGTTAGGCTCGGCTCGTTAGGCTCGGCTCGTTAAGCTCGACTCATTAGGTTCAGCATGCTCGGTGAGCCGAGTCTTTCTCAGCCCAGCTCGGCTCGACTTGCTCGTTTAACATCTTTACATTCATTACATTTCATTTAGTTACATGGACATGGTAGTTAAAGAGGCGTGTTAAAAGAGTAGGCGCCGTAAACATATTGTGACGACAAAACCCATTACATATCGCCATCAGCCCAAGGTGTTTAGTTACGCTACCCCCCGTTGTGTTGCACATCCAAACTACTCTCCGTCCCACAACTTAATCGATACATTACATTTACATGTTCTTAACTTTCTTATTCAAAACATGTGCATCAAAACTTATTACATGATTTTCTTGAAAAACGTGAGGCATGAACATACAATAGTGCATCCAATATATATCATATTCTCAAGACACAACAAAACATATACTCAATACAATAAAATAGACAAGTCCTCTAGGCATAATGCAATACAACAATTCCTAACAAAGTACAACTACTAGTGACTTATCTATCCATAAACGTGCCCCTTAAAATATATAAAACCTAATACCTTTGTGATGTAGGCTTTAAGGGGCCAAACATATGCAATATGAACTTATCTTTGGTCCTTTGGAATTAAGCAAACCTTGAATGCTTCCTTGAAGTTTTTAGAACCTAAACAAATACATTTGAGCCATTAAAAACATCACAACTTGAACAAGAAAACATCCAATCATGGAATTAGTTTTAAGAAATCCTAGAACTAAAGAACCAATTTAATAGTCCAAAATAACCCTTTGAATAACTAAAAATCCAATCAACAATCAACAAATTTCCATTCAATAAATCTTGGATTCCTCAACAAATTTTAACTCAACTTCAAACCTCAATATTTCATTCAATTTATATCTAATTTGAACAATTCAACATGTTTCGGAAATCTCATTATGTCTACTTTAATATAGAATCATTCATTTATCAAAAGAGGATCGGAATTAGGGTCAGAAATTCACAAACCAAACTGCCCTCTAAAATTTTTCAGTTTTTGTACAATAATTTCAAAATTTCATAACAAATCATATACATGTCCGAATTCGATGATTCAACATGTTTTGGAAACCTTATAATGTCTAGTTTAATATAAAACCATTCATTTATCAAAAGCAAATCGGAAATTGAAGCATAATTCAAAAAACCGAACTGCCCACTAAACTTTTCCAGTTTTTATACAATAAATTCAAAAATTCATAACAAATCGTATACATGTCCAAATTTGATGATTCAACGGGTTTTGGAAACCTTATAATGTCTAGTTTAACATAGAACCATCCATTTATCAAAAGCAGATCAGAAATCAAGGGCAGCAACTTAAAAATCGAACTGCCATGTTTTTTACCAAATCCCAAAAGTTTTTCCTTCAAACTTCACCCAATATACATTTCTTTCTATAAAAACCATTTACATGCATATATAACATGAATGGGCGTCCAACAAGAGAAGAAATTCTACAACCAACTCAGATTTTTCGTGTTAAACATTTAGGGTTTACTAACATTCTCAAAACTCGACGAAATCCACCCTTCATCAACAACTAACTCAAGAAATTCATAACTTAAAACAAAAAATTCAATTTACCTTGATTTTTTGCAAGAGAGAAAGCTTAAAAAGGAGGAGGAGAAGTGGCTTCAATGAGGTTTTGCTGAAGGAGAGGAAATGTTGATGAAGAAAAAAGGAAAAGAGGAGTGTGATAGGTATGTTTGGAAACAAGCTTTGTAGAAGCTTATGAGAGAAGCTTCATTTTAATCCAAATTTCCGTCCTTAACTCATCAAGTTTTAATCTTCTTAATCCCATAAAAAGATACTTCATAATTTGAACAAGTTCTATACAAAATACGTTAATGACATGATAAAATTTTGGGTGAGAAAATTTAGACCATAGCCCAAAAATTCTGGGTGTTACACCACGTTTTTGATTTGATAAGATGTTTTGACTATATTTCTAACTTCTTAGGCAATTTATAATCTGATTTTGAATTTTGTCAATATCCTCTCTAGCAATTTTGCACTTTGCCGATTGCACAATAAAATTTAAAATTGCATAAAAAATTGTTGTAGGGATTAAAACATCTTATTAAATGATAAATGGTATACACGTAGTTTATTTAATAGAAAAATAACGGCAAAGCGTAAATTAGAAACAGTTAAAAGATGAAAGTATGGTTTGTAAAAATTAGTTTAAGATGCTAAAAAAAAGTATACACGTGATGATTTAACAGATAAATTAATGGCAAAAATTTAAATTGCTAATAATTGAAATATTGAAATTTCATTTAAAAAGTTAGTTTAAGATTTAATCTGTAAACGACATAAATATGAATTTTACTTTATCCTCTATATAAATACTAAAAACAAATATTAAGTTAACTTTTTATTCTACTAGTAGCTTAAAATTAAAAAAAAAATATATTATGAATTCAAGATATTAACAATAATAAAGAAATTTACATTTTAACATCCATGAAAATAAAAAATAACAACATCCAAATTTTTTGGTATATCTAATTAACTACCCCAATTAGAGTAGAGACATGAGATGAATGTGCGTGCATGTGAGTGCGTGGCAACGGGTTCTTGTGGGATATTGCCCTAACCTATACTAGCAAAGTTAGAAAGTGTCACATGACTTGAAAAAGATGAAGAAAACCAATACATTAACTAAGTTCTCCTCCTATGTTAACAAGTCACATTTTGTAGTTAAAGTCAAGAACGAATCCATGTGATTCACGATCCAAAGTAGACAATAGCTTGTTGGTGAGAGTGGGCTCCGTATTGTACTTCTTGATGAGACATGTTTGGTATTTAATTAGACAATTAGCAAAGAAAAGTTAAAACTGATAGTGCATGTCAAGATGAAGGGGTTGCAACATAGATATAAGATATCGCTTGACTCTGAAGGAGACTATGGTCATTCGGCGCAAAACATCATAAATTGCCTGCAACAGAAAGATTAAGAACCACCTCTATGCACCATAACAGACACGAGAAGGATCTAATCCACAAGAAGTATCATCTGAAAAATGTAACAACTAAAATATAATTGGTGCACTAAGTAAAAGGTGCCTTTAGTCATCAAAGTAAGACTCTTGAAGGAAAGAAAATCTCACATAACAAAATTTTTGGTCCTCAACACCTCTTGCAAGGCCTCGTGACATTGCTCCTGAAGTATCTCCTAAAAATTATAGTCGATTGGAATGAGTTGACTAGATTTAAGAAGAGTTTTTAACTTTAATTCGAATGTTTCTAAATATTATATTTTATTAACATGAATGAATTCGTAGTTTTTATCCTTAAAAAATATTTTAGGAAAACAAGTTGGTCAAAACTCCAATGGAGCATGTTTTGAAAATATTAGAATGCACCAACGACTACTTTTAGAAGAAAGTCTTTCTTTTAAAAAACATTGATCATGCACACACATCAAACAATCTAATCTGATTGTAACCTAACTAAATCTAGACATAGGTCAAATTGAAAAAATGATGTGACTCGTACTTCGGGCAATGATGGAACATATGATAAGGTTCGAGAACTTTCACCTTAGGACAGGCATATACTCTTTGCACATAAGCCATACACACACATGCAAAGTGTTTACACACACAACCTATTATTTGGGCTCAACGAATCTCGAGTCCATGACCAACACTACTATCTACCGTGCACGCTCAAATGTCGCATGTAAAAACAGTGCATGCGTGTGTATCTATGTATGTGCATACATTAGTGTTTGTTTATGTAATTTTGTAAACATAATGCAATAAAATATATAATAACCAGAATCTCCATCTAAGTGACCTCTTACCATTTGTTATGGTCGTGCTCAATAATTTAAGAAGTTCACGAGATTTCCTTTAACATCATCGTTAAATCTTGAACTAGTAATCTAACTATTACCTAATGTATTATTTTAAATATGTAATATTAGAGATGACAAATGAACTGAGCTGAGCTGAGCTGAGCCGAGCCAAAAAATATCTTATTTACAGAGCTCAACAAATAAAACGAGTCGAGCCTGATGAGTTAAACGAGTCTAACAAACAGACTCTAACGACTTAATTAAAAAAAATTTCAATTCAAATCGACTCGCGAGCCATAAGTTAAATGAGCTGAGTCGATTGAGTAAACCAAGCCTGACAAGAAACGATAGCATACGAAGTTATAACATCTAACAATTACATTACTTTAATATATATAATATGTGGAGTGTATTATAACATTTTGTTTATAAATTTGTTATAGTAATATTATATATTTCGATATTAATTAATATTAATAGTAACTAATATATTTAAAAAAAATATATGTGACACATTTGACAATTCTATAAAAAATAATTATATTTAAATTCATAATATTTATAATTTATAATTACTATATATTGCAAATTATTAATTAAATTTACACTATATTCATTATGTGTGTGTGTGTGTGTGATACACTTATATATAATAATAATTAAATTTATATTTATTATATAGTTAAGATTTTAAGTTATCAAATACAGTATTATATTGACATATGCCTTATTGTATAAAGAAATAAAAATATTTAAATTATTGAAAAGAAAGAAGAAAAAAATACATGGATAATGAGTTTTTTTAATTCTACACTGGAAATGTAAAGACGAGAGAAAAAGTGACAGGGAGAAGTGGGATAAGAGGAGAGTCTAGAAAAAATCTGGAGGCATTAGGCTTTTTTGAAATGGATTGGTAATTGTGAGTTGTGTAAAATACCCATTTTGAAAGTTTTTATTTTTTATTTTCAAAAATTAGATCAAATAAAAAAAAAATTTAAATTAAAATAAAAACATGCCAGTCAGCCAATTGAGCCAACCAACTGATTCGCGAGCAAACATTACGGGGTTGCCCAGTCTCGAAGGCAAGCTCTGCTCACCTCCCATTGTTTGCTAACTCTATGTAATATCATAGATGGACCTCGTAAATAAAAACAAGAACAAAATATTTCAGTAAAAAATTTTAACACGTAAAAAAATAGTGGACGGAGAAGATAATTTTAACCGAAATTGAAGAACAACTTAAATTTTACATATCAAACATAAATATATGCAAAACACTTGAACTTTAAAAGGGGTTCATCGATCGTTCTCTTTGCTACTACAACTTGTATCGCATTATAGACTTTTTGACCAGGGTAACTGAAGGATAAGTTAAATTGAACTATGGTTAAGTAGGAAGGACAAAGTAAAAATATCTACGTCTTTTCTAATCCTTTACATGGTTTCTGAATTTCAAGTCCAAACACAGAAAAAGTTTGTCATTGTCTCCCAAACAACCTTACAGTCGCTGTCCCTATCTCATCTCTTTGCCACCAATTTTTTTGTTCTATGTTCATGCATAGGAATTCAACTGGATCGATATTTGGTCGGATTAGACCCCACAAAATGAGAATGCGTGGCATCACTTCACCAACTTTCTCGGAAACTTCAACATTTTCCTGAGAAAAAGAAATGCCCACGTTGTTGTCTTTGCCCTTGGAGAGAAAAAAGGGCTTGAAATGTGAAAAACCCCATTGGAAGTGAGCTCAACGAGAACAAAAAACTAAGGGAAAAACATGTGTTTGGTTGCAATTCTAGGTTAAATGATTTTGAAGTCTCAATTCAATTAATATAATATTATTTATTTTGTGCTGAATAATTTTATTTTTCGAGTTTTACTTACTGTACCAATCATGTAAATATGTAACAACTGACATTTTAAATACATAATTTATTCTTAAGATTCATTATAAAATATAATTGTCATGGAGGTAACGATACTAACATTAATTTGTCTTAAATGTAATTTCATGTCTCGACATGAATAGTGTAGGTTACATTATTAATGATTATAAATTGATTATTTTGTCAAAAGTTTAGAAATAAATTCAATTTTGATATAAAATTTACAAATACTGAATAGCAAAAAAGAATTAACAAAGAAAATTAAGGAAAATGTAAGTGTGAGGAAATTTTCTGATCTCTTGAACTAGCTTTTATGGATTGAGAATGCCCAAGATTACTTAACAGAGTATCCATTTCACAGCTTCTCAGTATTTTTTGCAAGGATTTGAGAAGAACCAGCTAACTACGCTAACTGAGTGAACAATATCGGGTTGAATGCAAACCATGACATATATAAAACTGCCAACTGCAGACGTATAAGGAACTCGACCCATGTCTGCCTTGTCTTTCTCACTTTTAGGATATTGCTTCAAATTGAGCTTGAAGTGACTTGTAAGTGGAACAATCTACTATGAAGATCAAAATACAACAGCGAATTTTGTGACTCTAATATGATTTATAGAGAAAACAAAACTCTAATGAGATTTCTAACATAGAACTAACTGATATAGCCCATATAGAATTTGGGTCACAACAAATTCTAATATTTTTGAGAGTCTTGGTAATTATTAATGATGATATATGTGTTAGATATAGAGAATTTATTTATTTATTGGACTACTTTGACTTTGAGCTTGTGATAGTGGTATAGTCAATCAAGGTAGAGAATTTATTTATTATATTCAGCAATGCATGCGACGTGACCTGTTTTTTAGTCATGTTTAGCTACTAACAAAGTCCATTGTGTGAACTGACTTTGATTGACCCATGTGGGGGCTTTTTGTTTGTGACACACATTTGACCTTTGGATGATGTGTTTGTATTAGATAAAAAAATAGTGAGACAGTTGACTATATTGTGTTTCTAAGTGCGAAACCTTAAAATGGATCAAGGATAGTATTTGTTTACAATCACAGAGTCTGTGAGTGGCTTCTTTTTCACTAAGGTTTTATGATCTTACTAGTAGCAGGTATTTTTATTACAGATCAAAGTATAAGGGGTTATTTCTGACGTTGCCTTGTTGATCGTTTATTCTCAGTTTTCACCATATGATTTTGATGATAACATGATTGCTACCATTTTTATAAAACCATGCGTTTAACATTTGTGATGGAAACTACGGGTATATCAAACTCGAGATTCTTCAACAACGCGAAATAGAAATTCGGGCACGCCTTTGAATGAAGTACAAGAAATTTGACATCAATCGAATCTTGTCAATAGAGTTAAAGTTATCAAACAAGAAAACTGACCCATAACCAAACTTGAGGTTAGAACCAAAGTTATCAATTTGATCTTTCAAGTTTTGGTTTGAAGAAGATTTAGTTTATTCACAAAAAACCAAAAAAAAATTTATGTAAAATACTCCGTTAAGGTTACAAACATGATATTTAAATATGATACAAATAAACTTTAAAAATAATAGTAAATAGTCTAAACTATACCTAAAAGTATCAAAAACCCTAATAAAGGTCAATATACAAAATATGAAAACCCTAAAACTTAAAAAACAAATATACAAAAATCACAAATTTGGAAACATTGTGCACAAGAGCCCCGCGGCACGTGCTGCGGCGCTATCACGTGCCCCTCATCTTGTGTCTACTTGAGCACTCCCATGCACACACTATTGTGGATTTGTGCATGGGTGAGCACCTCCTACGCGCCCAACGAGCCTTTTTCGTGCCTCTATTTTTCCCACTGCCTTGCACGTGCACCTCTTCGTGTTTTTTACTTGGTTGGCTTACAAGGTGCACTTCAAACATTTTTTTTTGCTTCTACTTGTAATATTTAACTCAAAAATGCATTTTTTTTTTTAATGATTTTAAGGGCATCACCTTCCTTTAATGAATCTTTGCCCATGTTTGAGAGATTTTTGATTGAAATTTTAACTTTTGGTATTCCTTAGTTCATATCAATTTAAATCCCTACTAAGTTTAGTTGACTCACCCCAGCAACATCCCTTTTCAAGACTTAGTGTGGAGAACCACCAGCAACTAATGCAACATTAAACTCGACAAATATTTTTCTTTAGTTATTTCTTTTGCTTGAGAGTTCTTTATTGGTGAGACTCTTCGTTGATACTATGTTACTTTTCTTGGATCTCTAGTTCAATTCTTCACACAATTGTATTATTTGAACTTATATCTAGATGTTATTTTTTACCTTTTGGGTTAATCCAATGTTGTAGAGTCTTGTCTTTTAATTTTTTTAAGCCTTCAGCTGCTATATTATTTGTTTACTATTAAAGTCAGACGGTTCTACTTATTTTAGGTCAGGTCATTTTCTGCTGTGTTGTAATACCTTTTTGGATTGTGACAGAAATTTTTGTATCAGAGTCAAGTTATATATCTTGAACATGATATCATTAAGATAGATAATTAATAGT
Source organism: Begonia peltatifolia (assembly GCA_022433055.1). Classification (NCBI taxonomy): domain Eukaryota; kingdom Viridiplantae; phylum Streptophyta; class Magnoliopsida; order Cucurbitales; family Begoniaceae; genus Begonia; species Begonia peltatifolia. Next base: position 1,790,697 of record CM039526.1, on the reverse strand, counting down.
ATATAAGAGCTTTCAGGTCTTTTATGCATAATGATATTTGTTTCAACACCTAATGCAATTCTACGTGCGGCCATTAGAGAGTGGTTAAGGCACATCTATAATATATTAAGTCATAGTTTATTGGTCTATTTGTAGTTTTGAGAGAGACATTATTGAGTATACCTACAGAGACAAGAATGCAAGTCTTTAAGACTCGCTGTGTGAATTTCTTTTGAGAATCTAAGTATCTTAACTTTAGTATTTAACCATGCCCATGAAACTTAAAGTGAGAAGTTCTTAGAAAATATGGACTTAAAAATTTCTTAATTTTTGAGGATGGATTAGGTCTACTAGTTGATGTGAATTGCCATTAACTGATAGTAAAGAGTTTGAATGCTTATGGTGTGTTCGTGGAGTACAGGATTGATCTGGCCATATTTCATTTTGAGAAAATGATGAAAATTAGTAAGATTTGATCACTTTCTTAAGCATATGGAATGTGTACAACTAGAGAAAAGATTTTGTTGTATCTACCATAGCTGAGACATTGGCAGAATATGATCAATGTATAACATGACTTGGTCTAGGTAGAGCTAACACTATTTAGAATACCACGCTAAGTTTGTGGAATTGGTGCAGTGAATTTAAGTGATTAATCACGATGATAAAATGAAGTTTAAAATCACTTTTGTCCTATGAATTGTATTATATTGACGAGTATGAAGTTTCCTTCTATGTTTGGTGAGTATATTTAAAGCAACAAAGAAGAACCTAGTGATAGGAAAATGATTAGAAAGAGCTAAAAGAACTTCTTTGGAAATGTTTATACAGATGGAGGATTTAATGCCTTGTTTGGTTTGAACAATCTATCACTGATAGTACGAATTTTCATTATATGGTTGTGTGATGTTGAACGTTATGATTGGACACCTTTTTTTCACCAATATTTATGTTCCCTTAGGGGTAATGATACAAATGTCTCACCACCTTAGCTCGTGTGACACTGTTAGATATGAATTGTGAAGTGCTTCTTGTTTGTTATTATCCCGATGTGATAAAAAATGAATTGAGATGCGAGTATATTTGATGTCACCTTTCATATGGACTATTGATACGCCACATGCTTCGATTGGACGATTACAAACCAAGATACGTAAATTAATCAATTTTTCATCTAACTGGTTTGTCAATTTTGCAGGTCAATGCCATCTTAAAGCATAGATTAAGAGCATCGTCGCATGGCTTGAAGGAAGGACACACATGACAAAGGAATGGCGTGCACAGCTTGAAGGAGAGGAGCATACGAAAGGGACATTCAGTCAAGCACTTGACACGCACGAAGGAAGGCAACAACAGTAGTATTGGCGTGCAAATGGAGAAAATGGCCAGCAACAACAGTAGTATTGGCGTGCAAATGGAGAAAATGGCCAAGCATCTATGATCATATTGGCTCACGACAAGGACGACATGGCCAGCAATAGGCGTGCACAACAACATTATCAGGTGCGCGAGCAGCAGCACAATAGCAACTGAGGCGCATGCTGCTTCATTAGACGCGCGCGAATAGCAACGCACCTGGGCGCACACAGAATCATCGTTGAATACGACGCGCGCCAGCAAGGAGCAATGCATGCTTACGTGGCCGAGAGCGTCGACGCTCCAACGACTATTTTCACCAACAGATAGATTTTATTTTTTCTTTTATGGTTTTCCTTCTCCGATTGTCTTTGTTATTTAAACACAACTCTGAAGCTTTGTAATGGGTCTTTGGATTAATTGAAATTTGGATTGAAGTATTCTTCATCTTTGGCCAAAGCTTTTGGTTTGTCGTGGGTTTATCTTCGATGGGTAATATCCGAGCGAGTCCCACTCAATGCCTCTAAGTTGTGAGGCTTGGAGATCATCTTGACAACCTTCCTCGAAGCAATTCCAACAAGGTGGATCATAGAGAAGGTTAGTTTCCCTAGTCCTGTTGTTGCGTGCACGCCTTCGTCACAAAAGGAGTCTTTCTAGAAGTGCTCAGGTTGCCTTTGGAACCAGCACTAGACGTTTGTTCCTTTTGCATTTTCGGTGTTGTCTGAACATCACCCACCTCCAGGTTTCATCTATAACAGTCGTAAGTTTCTGCACATAAAATTCATACATTTTTGCACATGTTTAACAAAAATATTATGCATGTTTTTGGGGTATCCCTTCGGCTTCACTGAAAGAATACCGACCATTGCTATTAGTTATTTTAAGCATAATTTACAGGTCCAAATCGTATCAACTACTTAAGTGAATATCAAGTCTAGGTTGATATTTTTGCAGAAGTGCGTTACTTTCAATTGGTAATTTCTCAGATTGTTGTGTACCACAATGATCGAAAAACCTTTTGTTAACCTTACTATAGAAGTCGTATGGGTGCATGGTAGAGATTGGAGCAATGTGAGTGTGTGTATACTATTAACGATAGCCGCGTAATAGTAAAAAAAGATTCAATTTTTTAAGTTTAGATTGTGTATCCTGACGTGTTTATTTAGGATCTACTAGGACTGCCACATGATCGTGATATTGATATCAATATGACTCAATTTCCAGATCTGCTCGTGTCTTTGCTCTGTACATGTGGGTTTCAATTGAGTTGTAAGAGTTGAGTACACAGTCATGTGATTTATTTTGTGGAGGTATTATTCGTGAAAGTATTTCATCATCAGTAGCATAAGTATTGTTGTTACTTGTTAATAAATATGACAATTTGCTTATGTTATTTATATAATTGTTGGATGTTAGAGAAAGTGGCGATTAAGAATAAGTGTGGTATCAATGATTAATGTGATGTTCGATCAATTGGGTGGGAGTTATTTTTCCATAGCTGATTTTAAATCTGAATTTCTATTAACTTAACAGAATCGTGAGTAGAATTCTTAAGATAACCTTTGGACACATTATGGGCATTTCAATTTTATGAGTGTTGCAATCGGATTGACAAATGTCCGATTGTAGTATGAGTACGAAGCGTTGATTCTTCAGAACTTGTTTGGATCCACTTGTGGTGGTCCTTGTTAATGATATAATGATTCCACCAAGACACATGATGAGCATATGATCATCTAAGAATTTTGTTATAGACATTGTGAAGTCCTCAGTTGTATGTTAAAGAGAGAAATGCTACTCTTGGGTGAGAAAGTGCACATGTTAATTCTAAAGTTGGTATTCCTCCAGATCGAATTAAGATTGTGGCAGTGTTGGAGTGGGTGCTGCCATGAAATGTTTTAGAGGTTTGAAACTTCTTTAAGCAAGCTAGTTATTGTCTTTGTTTCTTTATAAATTTTACTTTTATTGTTACGTTGTTGACACAGCTGAACCTAAAAATAGTTTGAGTGAAAAGAAAACTTTTAAATGGTTTTTTGAGAAGTCGAAATTGGATGTTAATGTGTTTTTAGTGTTGCCTTATGGAAATTTATTGTGCGTCGATTATATTGATATAACTAGAGCTGGATTCGAATACATAACATGATAAGGTTAATAATTGTAATATCTATTTGTCAACAACAGATGAGTAAAGATCACAAGTTCGAGTGGACAATTTTTTTTATTTTGAAAACTTGATAGACTTACTTTTCTAATAAGTTCGAAGATTTCTTTAGACCATAAGAGCTTAAAATATTTAGTGTTATGTAAATCTTAGATTGTAGAGATGGATGAAAAATATGGATGATTATGATTTTACTATAGAGTTCCAACATGGTAAAACTAATGTCGTGGCTGATACTCTAAGTCGGTATCCTAAGAATCATGTTTGTTGTTTGATGTTAGCCGATTAGAATGCAGCAATGGCTATTATTGACTCTCACTTGCAAATAACTTCATGGTAGTCATACATTTCGTAAGATTGACCTGGTAATGACCACTACTCTTCTTCAGTTGGTTGGAACATGCATAAATTTGATTATGAATTTAAGTAGAAAATTTGACCAATTTATGAATGATGACCAATAAAAGGTTGGGAAGTTTAAGACAGTTGTGCCAATAATTTTATTTATCATGATTTGAACCTTGGTGTCTTAACTGAGAGTCAAAAGTTAAGATTCTCTTTTCATTCAGGTTGATGAAGTTGTGTCATGAGTTTATTTTATTTTAAATTCTAAAACGTAGATAAAAAAATTCTTCAAATTTACTATTTATAAATAAAAATTTCAAAATATCATAAATAGGTAATTTAAATTTAGAAGTACGCCAAGTATGACCATCTTCTTAGACTGGTCGTCTTCTTATTTTTTGCCACCAAAATCCATAATTTTATTCACAAGTTTTGTTTTTTAGTGAGAGAGGATGGTCAGTCTAATTAGACTCATCCTCCTTCCATCTATTTAAGGAGCCCACTTTTTTTTTTTTTTTTTTTTATATTTTATTTTTGCAAATCACATAAAAAACGTTCAATATTCTCTCGATTATTTGCTTATTTCGGCGATATTTCTTCACGTTCACGGGCTAGGTAGAAATTTTTTTTATTTTATCATTTACTTTAAGGCAACCGGGATTAAATTTTTTACGACGTATTTATTCTTCGTTGTAGTTTTTATTTGAAATTCTTTTAACGGTTGCTATCTAAATTCTAAAAATATGGACAATTGATTTTATTTTTATTTATTTTAATATTTTAATATTTTTTTCTATATTAGCGACGACGATGGATTCCAATTCAAGTAGGCCGGTTGATTTAGACGAGAGATCAACTGTAACATCCCAGAAACCCCTTCTGATTTCTGGTTCGCTCTGATACTATAATTGTAGCGCCCTGCGGTCGCCCCGAACCTGCAAGGACATGATTCTCTCTCTCTCTCTCTACTCAACCTAATGATACTCTTATCATTTAATCATATTCAAAAGAACATTTATAAGTATAAAAATTTTTAACTCGCTTCGAAAAAAACTCATGCCCGAAAAGAAAACGTTCCAAAAGAAGGCGTATAAAAGCCCGATATAAATAAGCAGCAGAAAATGTTTACGTACCATTAGGGTTTTAAAAAAATGATATAAAAGAGTTTAAAACTGTGACACCCCGAGAACCCACACGTTCCCGGTGCGCTACAGTACGTTTACACACTACACACACTAACACTTGACATAACTCACTCAATTTAATACCCCTTTCGTTTTCAAATCATTTTCAAAAGAACATTTTTTAGTATGAAAATTTTTCGACTCGATTCGAAAACATTTCTCGTCCCGAAGAGGGAACACGAAGTCCTCAACATAAAACTACGCAGCGGAAAAGAAAATCATTTAAAACAATTTGAGATAAAATGGTAAGACTTGAGATCCTAGGAAAGAATCCCACGCATCCCACGAACTACACAGTCCGGTCCCACGCACTCACGTCCACACTCCGACACCCCGCGTACACCCTCGCGGTGCCGCATGTGCCAACCCAACGTCACTGTATCTCGCGCACGCTCACAGCGCCACGTGCCCCACGCACCTTGCCTCCGTACAGCACGTCCGCGCGCACGCCCTTACTTGGCGCCGCATGACCCGTGTGCACTCGCAGGGCCGCGTGCCCCGCGCACTTGCGATCACGCCGCACTCCCATGCTCATCTACCTTTTTCTAGCATTTACTGTTCACACGTTGACCTATTTTATATCCTCTCGACTCCCAACCCCTCTCCCGAAATTTCGGCAGAGTAACGCCTAAAAACTGGCTATCCCAAAAATTTAAAACCCTGCACACAGTTCACCAAAACTAACAATATCTATCTATCCATCATCCAGAGAAATCGCCATAACCAAATCAGAGTATGAAGACAACGGAAAATCACCAAATACAACTGAAGAAAGTTCACAATATAAAGCAATATTATACCCTAACGTGTAAAATATCTGCGTACGTCAGCAAAATCACACGCACTCCATATACCTATACACTGACACATATACACCTCATCTCATCGACTGTACATAATCATTACAAAAGAAAGAAAACCTCCAAAACAACCCATGCCACAACCTACCAACTCTACGGGTCGGGTCGCCCTAACAAAAATCCGCCATCCGGTGCTGCGGTCGCACGACGCCAACCATCCTACGCTTCTGGACTAGGCACTCGAGGCTCACCAGCAGTATCGTTAGCACCTACACCATAGAACACACAACATAAGCCTAACGCTCAGTAAGTAATGCGGTATGAAAGTAAAAGCTGACAATGCAATCCTATTTCATGCAGTCTCTACACTCACACTCATGTTGTCACATCTGTGACGCGTAGTGCAGCCGCACTAGGATAAGGAGGAACCTCACCCCACCCTACACCCTGACACGTCGCCACCGTCCCGGACTACCCAACAACGAGGCTCACAAGCTACACACACGCATCACCACACGGCAACCACATCAGGTAAGTGTGTACCTCACGCCACTCTACACCCTGACACGTCGCCCCCGTCCCAGCCTCCCCAGCACGGGGCCACAGTTGCCACACACACACGTTTCGCGACAGCCCAGCCGGCTCACCCCTCGAGTAGGATGCGCGACTGGTGTTGCACCGGCCCACATACTAGTAGGATCCGCGGTACCACTGCCCATATCCTCACCGTCAACACATTCACGCCTCATGACGGCCCAGCCGACCCACCCCTCGAGTAGGATCCGCGACTGGTGAAGCACCGGCCTGCACACTAGCGGGATCCGCGGTACTACCGCCACATGTCTCACCTCATACATCAAAACATGCTAAAAATCATTTCGTTCACGTTTTTAAAAAAATAATGATGCATGTCAAACAATACACACGCACACCACAATCAATCACATAAACCCTACAATTCTACAGTGTAGGCCCACTTGGGCAAAACACATGCATGCACTACTTACCTGGCGTCCTAAGCTCGTTCGATGCACAGCTTCGCGAAATAGTGTCTCAACCTAAAACACAACAAATATCTCATCAGTATTTATCTCAAAATTCACCAAATAGCTAAAAATAATCTTCCTTAACTACACTCATGAAATTCAGAAGTAACCAAACTTCTCACTTGCTGGCGAAAAATTGAAAAAGAGGAGGGCAGTTTACCTTGGGTCTTCGGCACGGGAATGGCTGAGCTACACCTCGTTCCCGACTTGTCAGAGCCCCTTATCCACGTCGGCTGCCGCTAACTTCTCCTCCAGTCGTCGGCCGTCGTCGGAGCTCGAAGCTCTCCCTTCTCCCGCGTCTCCCTCTCGGCTCTCTCGGCACCAAGGAGTAACAGCCGAATGGCTTCCTCCCGAAGCCATTCGGTTGTTATATTAGATTTCTTTTTTTTTTTTTTTACAAATTACAAAACTGCCTTCACGTGTTTCAATCTTCCGTAATTTCGTTAATTTCTCGACCTCTCGACTTCAAATTCTGAAAACCATCGCAAAAGTAGGCTCCGGGTCTTATAATTTAAATTTCCTGTTGAAATATTTCTCAAAACTCCGACCGAGATTAAACTAAAAATTTCGAAAATTCAAAATTTCCGGCTTATTATATTCCCCCCACCTTATAAGAATTTTGTCCCCAAAATTTACGTACCGAATAAGTCGGGATACTGCCGCTCCATGTCATCACGCCGCTCCCAAGTAGTCTCCTCTACACCATGGTTGCGCCACATCACCTTGACCAGCGGAATCTCCTTGTTGCGCAGCACCTTCACAGCTGATTCTAAGATCCTCACTGGCTTTTCCTCGTAGGACAGCGTTGGCTAGATCTCTATATCTTGTTGTGGCACTACCTGAGAGGGATCGCGGATACACTTCCTCAGCATCGAAACATGAAAAACATCATTGACAGCATCCATCGACGCAGGCAATTGAAGCTGATATGCAGTTCTCCCAATCCGCTTGACAATCGGGAATGGTCCCACAAACCGAGGGTTGAGCTTCCCCCACTTTCTGAACCTTACCACTCCCTTGAACGATGAGACCTTCAGAAAAACCTCATCGCCCTCATTAAACTCCAACTCTCGGCGTCTCTGATCAGCATAACTCTTCTGTCGACTCTGGGCCGCTTTAATTCTCTTCCGTATCACAGAAATCTTGTCGACGGTCGACTGCAAAATCTCAGGGCCTATCAATCGGGCCTCCCCAACCTCATCCCAATATAATGCCGACCTGCACTTCCTTCCATAGAGGGCCTCGTATGGTGCCATACCAATGGTGGACTGAAAACTGTTATTATACGAGAACTCCACTAGCGGTAAAAACTTGCTCCAAGTCGCCTGAAACTCCAACACACAAGCCCTGAGCATATCCTCCAGAATCTGTATAGTCCTCTCCGACTGCCCATCGGTCTGAGGATGAAAGGCCGTACTGAAATCCAATCTGGTGCCCATAGCCTTATGCAGACTCCTCCAAAAGTTAGACGTGAACCTGTGGTCTCGGTCTGAAACAATTGACACCGGAATCCCATGAAGTCTGACTATCTCCTGAATATACAACTGGACAAACTGATCCATCGTATAAGTCATCCTCATAGGCAAAAACTGAGACGACTTCGTCAACCCGAAAGACATAACCAGGAACTCGAAATGCCCGTACCTCGTTCTGAAGGCCGTCTTCGGTACATCCCTCTCCTTCACCTTTAACTAGTGATAGCCGGACTTCAGGTCGATCTTAGAAAACACACGGGCACCCTGCAGCTGATCAAACAAATCGTCAATCTTTGGCAATGGATATCTGTTCTTCACCGTCAACTTATTCAGCTCCCGGTAGTCAATACACATGCGTAGGGATCCGTCCTTCTTCTTGACAAATAGAACTGGCGCTCCCCAGGGTGAAAAACTAGGGTGTATAAATCCCTTATCTGTCAGCTCCTCCAACTGAGCTTTCAGCTCCTTAAGTTCAGTAGGTGCTGATCTGTAGGGGTTCTTACACACCGGCTCGGCACCTGGGAAAACATCTATCTCGAATTCAATCTCCCTATCAGGGGGCAATCCCGGCAATTCATCACGGAACACCTCTGGGAACTCCTGCACAATGAGAATATCCTGTATCCGAGCATTGCTCGGTGACTGCGCATCCTCAACACTTGCCAAAAATCCCTGGCAACCCATGCCTAACACCCGTGGAGCCTGATGAGAAAATATAGCAGAAATCCTGGCAAGACCCTTACCTGCTTTAAATGTGTAGCTTTCCCCACCCGGGGATCGAAAATGAACCTCTCTGGTCCTGCAGTCAATCTCCGCATGATATCTGAACAGGCAGTCCATTCCCAAGATCACCTCATAACCGTTCATATGGAGAATGACTAGCTCGGCATATAATTGCTTGCTCCCCACTGTCACAACAATACCCCGCACCACCTGTTCTGAATACAAATGCTCTCCGCATGGCAAGGTGACATCATAATGTCGCTCGGCGGGACTGAACTCCAAGTTGGCCTTAACCACAAAGCCCGTCGACACAAACGAGTGCGTAGCGCCCGTATCAATCAAAGTATAAACTGCCACACCAGAGACAAAAATATTACCTGCTATCACTGATGGCTGGGCAACATCATCTGGCTCAAACAGGGCAAAGACTCTCGGTGTAACCCTGGCTGACGACATGCTCGCCACTGGGCATCTGCTGGCAAAGTGTCCCACCTTATTACAGTTGAAGCAGCGGTTTTGACGTGGCTTCTGACACTCTCTGGACATGTGGCCCACCTCGCCCAGTTGTAACACCTCACTGGGCCCGGCCTGCACTCGCCCGGGTGGCTCCTCTGACATTTCGGGCACACTGAAAACTGCCCCAACCCCTGCGGCCTCTTAGTGCTCCCCTGGCTGCTAGAACTGTCACTAGGCCTCTTCAGGCCTCTCTGCACGGACACCTCCCCGCTGGCCTGTGGCAGCGACTCTCTAAATGATTTGCGAGGCTGCTCTCTGGGTACCTCCCGATAACTAGGAAGCTTCGCCCGAGCCTCCTCAATGTCAAGGGCCTTCGCCACCACCTCCTCGTATGGCATGCCCCGGGTCCCCGCAATCCGCATGCCCATATAAATATCTGGCTTCAGGCCCTGCACGAACTGATGTACCTTATTCTCATCGAGGCTCACCAAATATCCTGCAAACCTCGACAAGGCCTCGAACTGCCGCACATACTCAGCCACAGTGCCGGTCTGCTTCAACTGTGCAAACTCCACCATCTTCTGCGTCCTGACTGAATGACTGAAATACTTACCGAAAAACACCGACCTGAACTCCTCCCAGGTCATGGCCTCCACATCCCTCGTGGTCGCCACAGTATCCCACCAATGGCTCGCGTCCTTGGCAAGATAGAACGCCACACTAGAAACTCTGTCCTGCTCCTCTACCTTGGCAAAACTCATCATACTCTCCATACTCCGTATCCACTCCTCAGCACTGAGAGGATCCGGAGATGATCCGTCAAAAGTCGGGGGTCTAAGTCTGTGCAGCCTGTCACCCCCTCTGTCGGACGAACCGTGGGCGTTAGACTGACCCTGGTCGTCCCTGCTCATAAACCTCTCCAACTGCTGAGACTGACGGTGGACCAACTCGGTAAGCTGCCGGACGGTATCATCCATGTCGTCAACAGCTCTAGGAGGCGCCTCTCGTCGTGGCCGCCCTCTACCTCTACCTCTCGCCTCTCCTGACATTTTCTACCTTTAACAAAAGTATAAAGCTCACATTAGTACAACAATAAATTCAAATCTAAATACTTATAGTTGGTGGAGTGCTCTCGTGCAGCGGCTGGCGGTGTTAGGTAATCCTCTGAACGACGTCGACCCCGTGGCTCTGATACCCTAACTGTGACACCCCGAGAACCCACACGTTCCCGGTGCGCTACAGTACGTCGACACACTACACACACTAACACTTGAGATAACTCACTCAATTCAATACCCCTTTCGTTTTCAAATCATTTTCAAAAGAACACTTGTGAGTATGAAACTTTTTCGACTCGATTCGAAAACATCTCGCGTCCCGAAGAGGGAACACGAAGTCCTCAACATAAAACTACGTAGTGGAAAAGAAAACCATTTAAAACCATTTGAGATAAAACGGTAAGACTTGAAATTCTAGGAAAGAAACCCACGCACCCCACGAACTACATAGTCCAGTCCCACGCACTCACGTCCACACTCGGACACCCCGCGTACACCATTGCGGTGCCGCATGTGCCAACCCAACGTCACTGTATCTCGCGCACGCTCACAGCGCCGCGTGCCCGACGCACCCTGCCTCCGTACAGTACGTTCGCGCGCACGCCCTCACCCGACGCCGCATGACCCGTGTTCACCCGCAGGGCCGCGTGCCCCACGCACTTGCGATCACGCCGCACTCCTACACTCATCTATCTTTTTCTAGCATTTACTGTTCACACCTTGACCTATTTCATATCCTCTCAACTCCCAACCCCTCTCCCGAAATTTAAGCAGAGTAACGCCTAAAAACTGGCTATCCCAAAAATTTAAAACCCTGCACACAGTTCACCAAAACTAACAGTATCTACTATCCATCATCCAGAGAAATCGCCATAACCAAATCAGAGTATGAAGACAACGAAAAATCATCAAATACAACTGAAGAAAGTTCACAATATAAAGCAATACTATACCCTAATATGTACAATATCTGCGTACGTCACCAAAATCACACGCATTCCATATACCTATACACTGACACATATACACCTCATCTCATCGACTGTATATAATCATCACAAAAGAAAGAAAACCTCCAAAACCAACCATGCCACAACCTACCAACTCCACGGGTCGGGTCGCCCTAACAAAAATCCGTCATCCGGTGCTGCGGTCGCACGCCGCCAACCATCCTACGCCTCTAGACTAGGCACTCGAGGCTCACCAGCAGTATCGTCACCACCTACACCATAGAACACACAACATAAGCCCAACGCTCAGTAAGTAATGCGATATGAAAGTAAAAGCCGACAATGCAATCCTATCACATGCAGTCTCTACACTCACACTCATGTTCTCACATCTGTGACGCGTAGTGCAGCCGCACCAGGGTAAGGAGGAACCTCACGCCACCCTACACCCTGACACGTCGTTACCGTCCCGGACTCCCCAACAATGAGGCCTACAAGCTACACACACGCATCACAACACGACAATCACATCAGGGTAAGTGTGTACCTCGCGCCACTCTACACCCTGACACGTCGCCCCCGTCCCAGCCTCCCCAGCAAGGGACCACAGTTGCCATACACACACTTTTCACGACAGCCTAGCCGGCCCACCCCTCGAGTAGGATGCGCGACTGGTGTTACACCGGCCCACACACTAGTAGCATCCGCTGTACCACTGCCCATATCCTCACCGTCAACACATTCACGCCGCATGACGACCCAGCCGGCCCACCCCTCGAGTAGGATCCGTGACTGGTGAAGCACCGGCCTGCACACTAGCGGGATCCGCGGTACCACCGCCACACGTCTCACCTCATACATCAAAACATGCTAAAAATAATTTTCGTTCGCGTTTTTAAAAAAATAATGATGCATGTCAAACAATACACACGCACAACACAATCAATCACATAAATCCTACAGTTCTACAGTGTAGGCCCACTTGGGCAAAACACATGCATGCACTACTTACCTGGCGTCCTAAGCTCGCTCGATGCACAGCTTCGCGAAATAGTGTCTCAACCTAAAACACAACAAATCTCTCATCAGTATTTTTCTCAAAATTCACCAAATATCTAAAAATAACCTTCCTTAATTACACTCATGAAATTCCAACTAAAATGGTCCATTGGTTTGGTTTGGCCGAAAACTAACCCGAAATTCGGATGCGCATAACTTTTGCGTCCGTTAACGGAATCAAGTGATTCAAGTGCCTAAACGTCCCCTTAGGAACCTAGTCTAATAAACTAAGACGAATTTTAAAATGGTAAGCCGCAGACAGGTGAAAAAGAGCAAAACCCGAATCTGCCTTTTTTATCGAAATTCACATTTTCGTTTATCTTCAACCAAAACTCACTCGCAACTAGTCTTACGCATCAAAAACGGCTAGGATACCGTCACAGGTCAAATTTCTACGAAAAACGCCAGCTAATTTGACTTGGACCAAAATTCGACATAAACTTCCGACGCGCATAACTATTGCGTCAGATATCGGAATCAGACGATTCCAGTGGCCATATGTTCCTCTAACAACCTATTTTAACCCACAAAGACAGAATTTAAAACGATCAACCGAAACTAGGCCAAAATGGCCAAAAACGGAATCTGTTTTTATCCTAAAAATAGCCAAAAATTCAACTTCGATCCAACTTTGCAAATTCCTTCACCAAGCAGCCACATTACTGTCCAATATGCATAACTCATAACAATTCGAAGCTTCTCGATCAGAAAGTTTGAATGGCAGCACAACCCTCCCTGGTTTTCTTCTCGAAACCAGGGCACCACCGGTGCCCCCCTTTTTCCCTTGCTGCAACCCCTCAATACCTTGGCACAATAAGCCAAGGCAGGAACACAGGTAGCCTACATCTTCTGCCAGCACAATTAGAGGAGGAGTAGGGGACATTCCCACCTGTCTTCGGTCGGGTTTGGGGCGGAATGCAGAACCCCGAGCGCGCCCACCCCAACCTCCACACACCAATGACCGAGCTCAAACAAGACGAGAGTTCGGAAGTAACCGAACTTCCCACTTGCTGGCGGAAAATCGAAAAGGAGGAGGGCAGTTTACCTTGGGTCTTCGGCATGGGAATGGCTGAGCTACACCTCGTTCCCGACTTGTCGGAGCCCCTTATCCATGTCGTCTGCCGCTAACTTCTCCTCCGGTCGTCGGCCGTCGTCGGAGCTCGAAGCTCTCCCGTCTCCCGCGTCTCCCTCTCGGCTCTCTCGGCACCAAGGAGTAACAGCCGAATGGCTTCCTCCCGAAGCCATTTGGTTGTTATATTAGATTTCTTTTTTTTTTATTTACAAATTACAAAACTGCCCTCACGTGTTTCAATCTTCCGTAATTTCGTTAATTTCTCAACCTCTCGACTTCAAATTCTGAAAACCATCGCAAAAATAGGCTCCGGGTCTTATAATTTAAATTTCTCGTTGAAATATTTCTCAAAACGCCGACCTAGACTAAACTAAAAATTTCAGAAATTAAAAATTAAAATTCAAAATTTTTGGGTTATTACAAAAACAGTAAACTCAAAAAACAATCGGGAGTGCTCGACGCGCGCCTTGTGAGGCATGCGCTCGGGGCGCAGCACGCCCTCACTCGGCGCCGCACAGTAGCTGGCGCTCTTACTTGGCGACGTGCACGAGTGGTATCAGAGCCTTTACCCAACCGGAAGTGTGGCTGACGAGGACGTTAGGCCCCTTGGAGGAGGGGTGAGATTGTGAAGACAAGAGTGTCTGTCACAATTTCCATATCGCTTGGGGTGAAGTAGAGGGGACGGTTCATAAGTGGGAGGGCCCATCTTAGCCAGTATGACGTGTGTTGGGCGAATCCCAGAAATAAATTCGTGAGGGTGGATAGCTCAAAGTGGACAATATCATACTAGAAAGAGGGGGATGCTACAAGTGGTATCAGAGCCACGGATTTGACGTCGTTCAGTAGATTACCTAATACCGCCAGCCGCTGCATGGGAGCGCTCCACCAACTGTAAGTATTTCTTTGAACTCTTGTCTTTTCCTTTAGACTTATTAGATGCTATTGCATACGGATTAGCATCATGGTTAGGGGGTCACGCAGAACCGAGCCCGGTAGGGCTACTGATGAAAGGGATGAAGCGATTAGGCGAGTTAGTGAGTTAGTCGACTGGCAATCTCAGCAGTTGGAGCGGTTTATGAGTCGAGAGGACCAGGGCCAATCTAGCGTTAGTGCTTCGGCAGATCGTGGTGGGGATCAGTTACACAAGCTCAGACCCCTAGTATTCGATGGATTATCTCTGAATCCTTTCAGTGCTGAGGAGTGGGTTCGGAGCGTGGAGGACATGATGGACTACGCCAAGGTAGACGATCAGGATAGAGTATCCAGTGTAACATTTCACCTAACCAAAGATGCCCGATTTTTGTGGGATACAGTGAAGGCCATGAGAGATGTGAAGACTATGAAGTGGGGGGAGTTCAAGATGGTATTCTTTAGCAAGTACTTTAGCCACGCGGTCAGGACTTGGAAGATGGTGGAGTTTGCTCAGTTGAGACAGACGGGTACAGTGGCCGAGTATGTGAGGCAGTTTGAGGCGTTATCTCGGTTTACCGGACATTTGGTGAGCCTAAATGAGAACAAGGTACGCCAATTTGTACAGGGATTGAAGCTAGATGTGTATATGGGCATGCAGATAGCAGCGACGCGAGGGGTGCCCTACGAGGACGTGGTGGCTAAGGCCTTGGACATCGAGAAAGCTAGGATGAAGCTTCTCAGCTACAGGGAGCCGCCTAAGGAGCAGCCCAGACAATTTTTCAGGGAGTTACTGCCTCAGTAGAGTGGGGAGGGATTGTCCCAGCAGAAGGGCCTGAAGAGACCTAGTGATAGCCCGAGCAGTTAGGGGAACAGCAAGCAGCCTCAGGGCTCGGGGCAATTCCCTTAGTGCCCTAAGTGTCAGAGGAATCACCTCGGCGAGTGCAGAATAGGCGCGGGGCGATGTACAACTGTGGTGAGATGGGCCACATCGCCAGGGATTGCCAGAAGCCACGACAGAATCAATGCTTCAACTACAACGAATTGGGCCATTTTGCTAAGAGTTGCCCGAATTTGAGCAAGGCTCCAGCGATGGTAGCACCGAGGGTCTTTGCCCTCATTGATCCAGACGACGCTTCCCAGCCATCGGTGATCTCAGGTAGTATTTTCATTTCAGGCATGGCGGATTATACTCTTGTCGATATGGGCGCAACGCATTCGTTTTGTCTACTGCATTTGTGGTCCAGGCAAATCTAGAGCTCAGCTCTTCCGGACAGTTTTATGACGTGTTGTTACCGTTGGGGGAGCACCTGTATTCTAATCAGGTGGTGTGAGGTGACATTGTGACAGTGGGAGAAAAGCGGTTGTATGCTAATCTGATCATGCATGACATGAAGGGGTACGAGGTTATTTTGGGAATGGATTGGCTGTTTAAACATTTTGCCATAATATATTGCAGAACTAGAGAGATCCACTTTCGACTCGCGAGTGGGGAGAGCTACTTTTTCAAGACAGGGAAGGGTTTGAGCAGAATTTCAGTTGTGTGTTCTATGAGAGCCCAGCAGTTATTACGAGGTGGATGTATGGGCTTCTTGGCTTGTGTCGTGGACGTGCAATTTCAGGGTGGGGTTCAACTTTAGGATATTCTAGTTGTACAGGATCTTTTGGGGGTACGTCTTGAGGATTTGCCAGGTCTGCCCCCTGATAGAGAAATTGAGTTTGTTATTGACGTGTACCCCGGTGCTGAACCAGTGTGTAAGAACCAGTACAGGTTGACGCCTACCGAGCTGTAGGAGTTGAAGGTGCAGTTAGAGGAGTTGACAGATAAGGGCTTTATACGCTCTAGTTTCTCAATTTGGGGTGCGCCATTGCTTTTCTTCAGGAAGAAGGATGGATCATTACGTATGTGCATTGATTATAGAGAGCTGAATAAACTGACTGTGAAGAACAAATATTCGTTGCCGTGAATGGATGACTTGTTAGATCAGCTTCAAGATGCACATGTGTTTTCTAAAATTGATATGAGGTTCGGCTATTATTAGTTGAATGTTAGGGAGGAAGATATCCCGAAAACAGCTTTCCGAACGAGGTACGGACACTTTGAGTTTTTGATGATATCTTTTGGTCTAACCAACGCCCCAGCCATTTTCATGGACTTGATGAATCGAGTTTTCAGAGAGTACCTGGACAAGTTTTGTAATTGTATTCATCGATGACATTCTGATTTACTCATGGAGCGAAGAGGAACATAGAGAGCACTTGAGGATTGCACTGACTACTTTGAGCCAGCACCAGCTTTATGCTAAGTTCTTTAAGTGCGAGTTTTAGATGGATAGGATCAACTTTTTGGGGCATGTTATTTTTCTGCGGCATTTCAGTTGATTCAATGAAAGTTCAGGCGGTGAAGAAGTGGCCGCGACAGACCAGTGCCAGCTAGATACGCAGTTTTCTATGGTTGGCAGGATACTATCGAAGATTCATTGAGTGGTTCTCTAAGATTTCAGCTCCTTTGACCCGATTAACCAGGAAGAACGTGAAGTACAATTAGTTGGATGAGTATGAAGGCAGCTTCCAGACATGGAAGCAAAAGTTGACTGCAGCTCCTTTGTTGACTTTGCCCGTAGAGGGTGATAAATTCAGTATATATTGTAATGCCTCCAGGATAGACTTAGGTTGCGTGTTGATGCACAGTGGGAGGGTGATTTCCTATGCTTCAAGGTAATTGAAGCCCTACGAGCAGAACTATCCCACGCATGACTTGGAGTTAGCGGCAGTTGTCTTTGCACTTAAGATTTGGAGACATTATTTGTATGGGCAACAGTGCGAGATCTTCTCAGACCACCAGAGTTTGAAGTATATTTTCACGCAGAAGGAGCTGAACTTGAGATAGAGAAGATGACTCAAGCTAGTGAAGAATTATGACTTGGAAATTAAATATCATCCAGGGAAGGCGAACATGGTAGCAGATGCCCTGAGCTGAGTAACAGCTTCAGCTTCTACTATGATTTCAGCAGTGTCGGCCGAGCTAAGTACTGAGCTGCGAAGATTTGGTGTAGAGGTAGTTTCTGACGTAGCAGCTACACTTTTGGCTATGTCTTTGAGACCGACCATCCTGGACAAAATTAAGCAAGCCCAGGAGATTGACTCTGAGTGCAGTGAGCTGAAGGCGGGTATGGAGGCCAATGCTAGTACAGAGCTTAGTTATTCGGAAGATGAGATTCTAAAGTTGTGGGATAGGTGGTACGTCCCGAAAGATGAGGAGCTAAGGAAGGAGATACTGTCAGAAGCCCACTCGTCTTCTTTCTCCGTGCATCTCGGAAGCACTAAGATGCACAAGGACTTGAAGCAGCACTATTGATGGCCTAATATGAAGCGGGAGGTAGCCAAGTATGTTGAGACTTACGTGGTGTGCCAACAGGTAAAGGCGGAGCATCAGAGACCGTCAGGTACGCTTCAGCCACTGCCTACACCAGAGTGGAAATGAGAGCGTAATACTATGGATTTTGTGGTTAGTTTGCCGAAGACCACTAAAGTCCATGATGCAATCTGGGTGATAGTTGACAGGTTGACGAAATCGTCTCACTTTTTGTCTATGAGGATGACTTATTCTATGGATCAGTTTGCCCAAATGTATATTCAAGAGATAGTCAGGCTGCATGGGATCCCTGTGTCGATAGTGTCAGACCGAGACTCTAGGTTTATGTCCAAGTTTTGGAAGAGTCTGCATAAAGCCCTGGGTACCAGGTTGGATTTTAGTACGGCATTTCACCTTCAGATAGATGGGCAGTCAGAACGGACTATACAGTTCTTGGAGGACATGCTCAGAGCCTGTGTGTTGGAATTTCAGACGACTTTGAGCAGATTCTTGCCTTTGGTTGAGTTATTGTATAATAACAGCTACCATTCTACTATCAGTATGGCGCCATATGAGGGTTTATATGGGCGGAAGTGCAGGTCGCCTTTGTATTGTGATGACGTTGGAGAGGCAAGACTTATAGGCCCGGAGATACTACAACAAACTGTCGACAAGATTGCTATTATAAGGAAGAGGATTGAGGCAGCTCAGAGTCTGCAGAAGAGCTATATAGACCAAAGGCGGCGATAGTTGGACTGCAGTGAAGGTGATGAGATATTTATGAAGATCTCCTTGTTCAAGAGAGTGGTAAGGTTTGAGAAGAGAGGGAAGCTAAGCCCTCGATAAGTGGGACCATTTCCGATTGTCAGTAGGATTGGGAGGACAGACTACAAGCTTTAGTTGCCCTCTTCGATGGACGTCATATACGATGTCTTCCATGTCTCTATGTTGAAGAAGTACGTGTGTGATCCTTCTCAGGTGGTACCACAGCAAGATATAGAGATGCAGGCAACGCTAACTTAAGAGAAGAAGCCAGTGAAGATTCTGGAGTCCGCCGTGAAGGTGTTGCGCAACAAAGAGATTCCATTGGTCAAAGTGTTGTGGCGCAATCATGGTATTGAGGAAACCACCTAGGAGCGGCTGGAGGACATGGAGCAGCAGTATTCTGAGCTATTCGGTATGTAAATTTTTTGAGGACAAAATTCTTATAAGGTGGGGAGGATGTAATAACCCGGAAACTTTTATGAATTATTTTAAAGATTCGAGAGAATTTTGTGAGAGATTTTAACGGGCTTATTAATAATGGAAGATTTAAGATTTATTTTGGGAGAGAATTTTTTAGCTTAAATAAGCCAAAGGACGAGCATTTAGCAAAAATACGGGAGTTCAAACACGTGAGGGTGATTTAGTAATTTAATCAAGTAAAAAATTAAATAAAAATAATAATAAGTAAAAATCGAATGGCTTTACGAAGAAGCCATTAGGTTTTCAGCGGCTCGAGCTCCCGAGAGAGAGAGAGCTCGAGAGTGTTCTGCCAACGACTGCGAGAGAGAGAGAGAGCCTCTGTCTAGCTTTGTCGCCGACGACCGAGCGCTCTGCTCGCCTTCTTCTTCTTCTTCTTCTCTTTCCATCTATGCGAAGAATGACGCCCCTCGATAAGCCCTCTCCCTCTGCTGTTTTGTTCCGTTTTAGCAACCAAGTGGAGGGTTATTTGGGTTTTGAATTCTGAGAGTTCAGGTTAGTAATTGGAATGTCTGGAAGGTAGAAATGACGATAATTAGACTATGGGCAGTGTGGGTGCAGATTTGGAAGAAAGAACTGAGAGGAGTTGTGCAATGTGTGTTTCCGTCTTGAGCTGGATTGTTCAATTTCTGTTTAGATTATCTTTGGATGAACGAAATGTGGCTGATTGGTGAAAGAATTGGTGAAATTGAATTGAAGTCAAAATTTTGGACATTTTAGTGCGAAAATCTGGTTCTGTTTTTGGGAGTTTTGACTTAGTTACGATTAATTGTTTTAAATTCTCTTTTGGTATGTTAAACTAAGTTATTAGTGGAGCGTTTAGCTACTGGAATCATTTGATTCTGTTAATTGACACAAAAATTATGCGCATTCGAAGTTTATGTTGAGTTTTGGGCCGAGTCGAGTTGGTGAGCTATTTTGGTTAGTCTGTGGTGCATTGTGTTAGTGACCCTAGTTTTAATGCGTAATATGAGTTTTGGGATGAATTTTAATGAAGGGTGGTTTTGTTTTATGTTGAGCCAGTTTTTGGGTAAAATTGAGTACCCCAGAAAACTAAGGACACCAGGTAAGTAGTGTCTGCATGTGTCTTGTCCTTGTGGTCCTACACTACAGAACTTTAGAAGTGGTTGTGTGTTTGTGATGTGCGTGCTTTCGATTTTGGTCATGCATCATGTTTTGAAAACAGTACGAAAATGAATTTGAGTATGTTTTAGGATATAGAGGAGTGTGACATGTGGCGATGAAGACTATGTGTGTGTGGGTAGATTTGGTTCCATTGCTGGAGGAATCGGGACGGTGGTGACGTGTTAGGGGGTGGTGTAGCGAGTGAGTCCAGCCTCACCCTAGGATGGTTGCTGTGTGGTAACGCGAGTGTGTAGCTCGTGGGCCTCGTTGCTGGAGGAACTGGGACGATAGCGACGTGTCAGGGGGTGGCGTGGCGAGAGAGTCCAGCCTTCCCTCGGTGTGGCTGTACGACGCGACACAAGTTACAACAACATGAGTGAGAGTGTAGAGACTGCACGTGATAGGATTGCATTGTCGATTTTACTTTCCATATTGCACTACTTGTTAAGTATTAGGCTTACGTTTTGTGTTCTGGGGTGTAAGTGCAGAGTTTAATGCCGGTGAGTTCCAAGAGCCCAGTACAAACGAGTAGGGTAGTTGGCAGCGTGCGACCGAGGCACCGGACGGCTGTGTGTTAGGGTGACCCGACCCGTGGAGATGGTAGGTGGTAATGGGGGTTCATTTTGAGGGTCATTGCTTTTGGGATTTGGAGTTTTGAGGAGCGTTACGAGCGATTGGGTAGTGTGTATATATTATATATATGAGTATTGTATTGCTATATACTGTGGATTTTCTTCATTGTCAGTTGCTGGATTCATTCTCTTTGCATTCAGATTTTTCCTGGTGATTTCTGGATGGTTTTGAATGATGGATTATGGGAATGGTTTGGTGAACTGTATGCAGGTTTAGTTTGTTTTTTTTTTTTTTGGATAGTCATTTTTATGCGATACTTTGTCAAAATTTCAGGAGAGAGTGTTATAACGTCAGAGGTGGCGTGCACGAGGGTCGTGTAGTGCCAAGTGGTCGGGCTTGCGCGTGGGGCGCACGGCACTGGGTCAAGACGTGTGCCAGAGGGCGCGGCCTCAACGACAAAGTAGAAAGAGTGGCTGCCAGATCAGAAACTACCTCCAGACTAAAACTCTGCATGTCTGTCACCAACTCAACAGGCAGTATCGTAGTCATGGCAGAAGTCGAAGTTGTTATCCTACTCAAGGCATCTGCCACCACGTTCGCCTTCCCCGGGTGGTACCTGATCTCCACATCTTAGTCCTTGACCAGCTCGAGCCATCTTCTCTGTCTCAAATTCAGCTCCTTCTGCGTGAAAATGTATTTCAATCTCTGATGGTCTGAGTAAATCTCGCACTGCTGCCCATAAAAATAATGCCTCCAAATCTTGAGTGCAAATACAACCGCCGCCAGTTCCAAATCGTGAGTGGGATAATTCTGTTTGTAAGCCTTCATCTGCCTAGAGGCATAGGCAATGACTCTCCCACCCTGCATCAAAATACACCCCAAACCGATCCTGGAGGTATCACAATAAATGCAGAACTTCTCTCCTTCCACATTTACTACTAATCTACTCTCTTTTGCCCATCTAGACTCAGCTTTCTGAATACTTCCCTTGCCCACAAGCAAGGATTCACCCAATTATTTTCTTGCTTGCAAACTTGTTGTCAAATGAATTCACATCCTTATCCCGAATCCCCCAGCTCCTAAGTCCTCAACCCTAGTCCGATTCACCAATGTCCTCAATAATTACCCTGCTAAGTATAATCCTCATAAATCTAACTAACCATAACTAATTCGTCCCAAGGCTCCTTTGGTTAAACTACATTCTTCTATACATGTTAGTTTTTTTTTTTTTCCTTGATGGAACCCAACTTCCACGTCTCCCTCACTCATAATCATTCTAAACAATCCATCTCTAAACTCCTGTAATAATAATACTAGATCTTAATATCTATATAGCTAGTGTAAGTCATACCTAAATCCACTAGAGGTTATCCGATCTCGTCTAGCTCGATGAGGGCAAAGACCCTTGGGGTACTCTCGCTGAAGTCTTACTCGTAGCTGGACAGTCTCTTGTAGAGTGGTCTAACTCGTTGTAGTTGTAACATCGAATCGGATTCGTCTTCGAGAAATCTCCAGCAATGTGATCTGTCTCATTACACTTATAACATCGGCCCAAGTCTATTCTACACTTGCCGGGGTGACTCCTCTGACACTCAGGACATAAAGGGGACTGTCCCGACCCCTGCGGCCGTTTGTTGCTTCCCTGGCTGCTAGAGCTATCATTAGGCCCCCTTCAGGCCCTTCCGCTGAGATTACTCTTCCCCGTTCGACTGAGGCAACAACTCTTTGAAAAATCTTCTAGGTTGCTCCTTAGGCGGCTCTCTGTAACTGGGCAGCTTCATTCTAGCCTACTCAATGTCTAGAGCCTTCGCCACCACATCCTCGTAAGGTATCCCTCGCGTTCCAGCTATGCGCATGCCCATATATACATCAGGTTTTAGGCCCTGCACAAACTGGTGTACCTTGTTCTCATCTAGGCTAACCAAATGCCCTACAAATTGCGACAGCGTCTCGAACTGTCTCACGTACTAAGCCACTATGTCTGTCTGCCTCAACTGCGCAAACTCCACACTCTTACGAGTTTTGATAGCATGATTATAATACTTACTGAAAGACACAGTCTTAAACTCTTCCCAGTTCATGGTATCCACACCTCTCGTGGCCGCCATAGTATTCCACCAATGGCTCGCATCCTTGGCAAGATAGAATGCCGCACTAGAACTCTGTCCTGCTCCTCTACCTCTACCCTTTGCCTCTTCTGACATTTTCTACCTTTAACATAAATATAAAGCTCACATTAGTACTACAATAAATTCAAATCTAAACACTTACAGTTGGTGGAGTGCTCCCGTGCAGCGGCTGGCGGTGTTAGGTAATCCTCTGAACGATGTCGACCCCGTGGCTCTGATACCATAACTGTAACACCCTGAGAAACCCCGCGTTCCCGGTGCACTACAGTGCATCTACACACTACACACACTAACACTTGATATAACTTACTCAATTTAATACCCCTTTCGTTTTCAAATAATTTTCAAAAGAACATTTGTGAGTATGAAAAATTTTCGACTCGATTCGAAAACAACTCGCGTCCCCAAGAGGGAACACGAAGTCCTCAACATAAAAACTACGCAGCGGAAAAGAAAACTATTTACAATAGTTTAAGATAAAATGGTAAGACTTGAAATCCTAGGAAAGAATCCAACGCACCCCTCGAACTACACAAACCGGTACCGTGCACTCACGTCCCCACTTCGACACCCCGCGCGCACACTCGCAGTGCTGCACGTGCCAACTCAACGTCGCTGTATCTCGCGCACGCTCACAGTGCCGCGTGCCCCACACACCCTGCCGCTGTACAGCACGTCCGCGTGCACGTCCTCACCCGGCGCCGTACGACCCGTGAGTACCCGCAGGGTCGCGTGCCCCGCGCACCTGCGATCACGCCGCACTCCCACGCTCATCTACACCTCTCTAGCATTCACTGTACACACCTCAACCTATTTCATATCCTCTCGACTCCCAATCCCTCTCTCGAAATTTCGGCAGAGTAACGCCTAAAAACTTGCTATCCCAAAAGTTTAAAACCCTGCATACAGTTCACCAAAACTGACAATGTTTATCTATCAATCATCCAGAGAAATTACCATAACACAAATTAGAGTATGAAGACAACAAAATCCATCAATTGCAACGAAGAAAATTCACAGTATAGAGCAAATTCCAAGCTCCTACATGTAATATATATGCATACGTTGCCAAAATCACACGCACTCCATATACACCTATACACTGATGCATATACAACTCAATCTCATCGACTGTACATAATCACCACAAAAGAAAAATACTCGCAAACAACCAGGCCCCCACTTACCATCTCTACGGGTCGGGTCGCCCTAACAAAATCCGTCATCCGGTGCCTCGGTCGCACGCCGCCAACCATCTTATGCCTCAGAACTAGGCTCTCGAGGCTCACCAGCAAGATCATCAGCACCTACACCACAGAACACACAACATAAGCCTAACGCTCAATAAGTAATGCAATATGAAAGTAAAAGCCGTCAATGCAATCCTATCACATACAGTCTCAGTCTCTACACTCACACTTATGTTGTCATATCTGTGACGCATAGTGCAGCCATACCAGAGTGAGGAGGAACCTCACGCCACCCTACACCCTGACACGTCGCCACCGTCTCGGACTCCCCAGCAACGAGGCTCATAAGCTACACACACGCATCACCACACGGCAACCACATCAGGGTAAGAGTGTAGCTCCCGCCACTCTACACCTTGACATGTCGCCTCCGTCCCAGCCTTTCCAGCACGGGGCCATAGTTGCCACACACACACGTTTCACGACAGTCCAGCCGGCCCACCCCTCGAGTGGAATCCGCGACTGGTGTTGCACCGGCCCACACACTAGTAGGATCCGCGGTACCACTGCCCATCACCCTCACCGTCAACACATTCACGCCGCATGACGGGCCAGCCAGCCCACTCCTCGAGCGGAATCCGCGACTGGTGAAGCACCAGCCCGCACACTAGCGGGATCCGCAGTACCACCGCCACACGTCTCACCACATACTCAAAACATGCTCAAAACCATTTTCGTTCACGTTTTTAAAATATGATGCATGTCAAACAATACGCACGCACACTACAATCAATCACATAAACCCTAAAGTTCTACGGTGCAGGCCCACTTGGGCAAAGCGCATGCATGCATTACTTACCTGGCGTCCTAAGCTCGCTCGATTCACAGCTTCACTAAAAAAAATGTCTCAACCTAAAACACAAACAACCACTCATCAATATTTATCTCAAAATCCACTAAATAGCTAAAAATAACCTTCCTTAACTACATTCATGAAATTCCAACTAAAACGGGTCATTGATTTGGTTTGGCCGAAAAACAGCCCAAAGTTCGGACGCGCATAACTTTTGCGTTCGTTAACGGAATCGAGTGATTCAAGTGGCTAAACGTCCTCTTAGGAACCTAGTCTAGCATACTAAAACGGATTTGAAATCGGTAAGCCGCAGACTGGCAAAAAATGCTAAAAACCAAATCTGCCATTTTTTTATAAAATTTCAACCTTTGTTTTTCTTCAACCAAAACTCACCTAATTTAGCTTTACGCACCAAAAACAGCCATACCACTATCACACGTCAAAATTCTATGAAAAACGCTCACTAATTTGACTTGGACCAAAATCCAACATAAACTTCCGACGCGCATAACTTATGCGTCGGATATCAGAATCGAATGATTCCACTGGCTATACGTCCCTCTAACAACCTAATTTATTCCACAAAAATAGAATTTAAAACAATCAACTGAAGCTGGGCCAAAACAGCCGAAAACAAAGGCTGCCCTTACACCAAACAGAGCTCTGATCCTTGATTTCAATCCAAATTTCAAAATTTCCATACACAACTAGGCACACTTCACTCATACCCCTCGGCCAGCTCACCGGAATTGAAAGGAGGCCGAGCACTAAGCTCGGCCAAAACAGGGAAACCGACAGGGCTCACCTTCGATTTCCCCCCTTCAATTCCCGGCACTTCGCCCCTCAACATTGTAGCCAAATTCACCGAAAATGGAGAGAGGCCGAACCTTACTCTCGGTCAAACCAGACAGGACAGCAGAGGGAAAGAAAGACTTATGAGGTGGTGTTGCTCGGCACTCGGGTGGAAGAAAAAAATGGAAGAGGAGAGAATCAGAGTGTTCGGTTGCTGGCGACAGAACTGAATGGGGACTCCTCTTCGCAGTCGTCGGCAGAAAACACTTGGCTCTCACTTCGGGAGTTCGAGCTGTTGAAACCGAACGGCTTCGGTTCGTCGGAGTAGCCGCACTTGCTTGCAACTCACCTCTCACACTCGCGCTCGTCGGCCGAGCTCCGACTCTGGCACACGATCGCCTTCGCTCCCCGTTGTCTTCTCTCAGCACTCGGGTGCACTGCGGTAACAGCCGAATGGCTTCTTCCCGAAGCCATTCGGGTGTTGTATATATATATATATATTTTTTATTTGACAAATAACAATTTACCTAAACGCCCTCACGTGTTTTAATCTTCCGTAATTTCGTTAATTTCTCGCCCTCCCGACTTTAAAATCTCGAAAACCACCACAAAACTAGACTTCAAGTTTTATAATTTAATTTTTCCGTTAAATATTTTTCTGAAACTCCAACTGAAATTAAATTAAAAGTTTCAGAAATTAAATTTAAAAAATCTAAAATTTTCGGGTTATTACAGCGTCAACCTAATAGGCTGAAGAAAACAAGAGTGCGAGATGCCGAAAAGCCATCAAGTTTGGGAATTAATAAGAAGAACTCTACCGTGCGAAATGGTATATGTTAGCAGCGAGGGCATAATATTTGCACTTATCTTAATAAGGGATCAACTTCAACCGTTGATTCGCAAGATACACTTATGAGTTTTAACATATTTCACGGTACGCAGGTACATTTCGCCTATAAACACATCGTCATTCTTTTTTGTTGTAGTTTCATTTCATTATGTGCAGAAATCTTTGATATGCGGTCGAGGCCGAAACTTTTGACTATTCGTTGATTAAGGATCGAGTAATTTTTTTTTTTTGCATTGCGGCCTATAATTTTTTGTATTATACTAAATATTTAATTTATTATTTTTGAAAGATGATTCAAATTGTAATTATTTAATTTATTTAAATAATACTTATTTATTTTATGTTAGTTAAATAATATATTAACTTATATAATAATTTTTAAAAATAAATAATTTTATTATTTATTTTCAATCGTTTATTTAAATAAAGTTATTTTGATAAATTTTTTTTACTAAACTTATATTAAATATAATAATAAATTCAAACAGTATAATATAGTAAATTAAAACCCAATAATTAATTATATTAACTTATAAATATATTATGTTTATATTTAAATACTAAATTTTAAAAATTATATAATTCCATATTTCTATTACTAAATTTATATAATTTAAAAAAAATTTATATTAAAAGTTACATTATTACAAAAATAAAGACTACACGACATAAAATTACAAAAACTAAAGTAAACTACGCCGGTGGGTCATCACCTTCGTCGTTATCGTTGTTCGCCTTCCAACGCTGAAACTGTAATAACCCGAAAATTTCAAATTTTAACTTTTAATTTCCAGAATTTTAGTTTAATCCCGGTCGGAATTTTGAGAAATGTTTCAACGGGAAAAATTTAAAATGTAAGACTCGGAGCCTACTTTTGCGATGGTTTTCATAATTTAAAGTTTGGAGGTCGGAAAATTAACGAGAATTATGAAGGGTTAAAGCACGTGAGGGCAGTTTTGTAATTTGTAATTTTTATTTAAAAAAAAAAAAAAAGATATGTGGTGGAATGGCTTCGGGTGGAAGCCATTCCACCGAGTGTGTCGCACGGCCGAGAGCGAGAGCGAGAGAGAGGCCGAGGAGGAGGAATCGTCGACGACCGACCGTCGAGGAAAAGACGCCGGTGCTCAGGATACTCCGGTGGGCTGAAGTGAGGAGCTACGCCTTCCTACGCTAGGAAAAATCGAAGGTGAGTTCTCCCCTGTTTTCGTTTGTTCTGTTGACCGAGCGCGGGGGCCTCGGTTATTCTTGGATTTTCCGACAGTAGGACTCGGTCGCCAGTCTTGTTCTCAGTCATCTTAGGTGTAGTTGGCCAATCAAACGAATTACTCTAGTGGTTCCCTTGTTGAAAATAAAATTTTGGAGATTGACAATGATCATTCTTTTGTAAGTGAACTAAAAAGTTCGTTTTATATTTATTGTACCTCTGCATTAGGGTGTAATGTGTGCGGGCGCTGGAGCCAGTGGGTGGCTCGGCTCTTCCGCGACAAAATCCGACCAGAAACAGGGGGTTTCCCCTTCGGTTTTTGTCCTGCTCTGATGGCCAAGTGTGGGGTCATGTTACCCTCTACATTTCAAGGGAGTAGGGGACAAAATTAGAAGGAAGGAGGGAGGCGGTGCCTGGTTCAATGGACCGATTGGAAATCCTCGGTTTTTGGGGAGAAAACCGTGAAGTTGTTGGTTTTGTCATGCTGTCTTCTGAGTAGGAACTCTCCAAATTGTTGATGTGTGCATTGGTAGATCGAAATGTGATTGTTTGGTGAAAGAATTTGCGAGATTTGGATCAAAGATGAATTTCGGCTACCTTTTGTATAAAAACATATTCTGTTTTTGGCTGTTTTGGCTAGGATTAGGTTGATCATTTTAAATTCTATTTTGTGGGTTAAAAATAGATTGTTAGAGGAACGTGTGGCCACTGGAATCATTCGATTCCGATATCCGACGCAAAAGTTATGCGCGTCGGAAGTTTATGCCGAATTTTGGTCCAAGTCAAATTTGCGAGCGTTATCCATGGAAATTTGACGTGTGAGTGTATCATAGCTATTTTGATGCATATAACTAGTTGGGAGTGAGTTTTGGTTGAAGGGAAGTGAAAATGTGAAATTTTAATAAAATGGCAGATTCGGTTATTGGCGTTTTTCACCTATCTGCGGCTTACCGATTTAAAATCCATTTTAGGATGTTAAACTAGGTTCCTAAGGAAACGTTTAGCCACTTGAATCGTTTGATTCCGTTGACGGACGCAAAAGTTATGCGCATCCGAACATTGAGCTGGTATTCGGCCAAACCAAACCAATGGACCGTTTTAGTTGGAATTTAATGAGTGTAGTTAGATAAGGTTATTTTTAGCTAATTGGTAAATGTTGGAAGAAATACTGATGAGAAATTGGTTGTGTTTTAGGTTGAGGCTTCCTGTTGGCGAAGCTGTGTACCGAGCGAGCTTAGGACGCCAGGTAAGTAGTGCATGCATGTGTTTTGCCCAAGTGGGCCTACACTGTAGAACTTTAGTGTTTATGTGATTGATTGCGGTGTGTGTACGTATTGTGTGACATGCATCATATTTTTTTAAAACGGGAACGAAAATAATTTTTAGCATGCTTTGATGTATGAGGTGAGACGTGTGGCGGTGGTACCGCGGATCCCGCTAGTGTGCGGGCCGGTGCTTCACCAGTCGCGGATCCTACTCGAGGGGTGGGCCGGCTGGGCCGTCATGCGGCGTGAATGTGTTGACGGTGAGGATATGGGCAGTGGTACCGCGGATCCTACTAGTGTGTGGGCCGGTGCAACTCCAGTCGCGGATCCTACTCGAGGGGTGGGCCGGCTGGGCTGTCGCGAAACGTGTGCGTGTGGCAACTGTGGCCCCGTGCTGGGGAGGCTGGGACGGGGGCGACGTGTCAGGGTGTAGAGTGGC